>JAODAL010026097.1:0-57368 GCA_025379985.1 Phyllomedusa bahiana
GTACTTGTGGAGGCTGAGATGGGGGGTGGGGGAGGAGGAGGGGAATTGGCGCAGGTGCAGCAGTTTGACAAGTGGAGGAGAAAGCGTCGTCTCCTGTCCAAGTTGTGGGTGTGCCTGGGCTGGAAGCACATTCACCCAGTGGGCCGTAAAGGACATGTCTGGCCCTGACCGTAGTTACAGCTCCAGACATCCGTGCTGCCGTGCACCTTGGAACAAACCGATAAGCTCAAGGACTGACCCACCTTCTGTTCTACATATTTATGAAGTGCTGGTACTGCCTTTTTGGAAAAGAAATTACAGCTTGGAACTCTATCTCGGCTCGGCACAAGCCATTAGTTCTCTGAACGGTGCAGAGTCCACCATTTGGCAAGGGAGGGACTGCAGTACTAACAACTTGGACAGGAGTACGGTCAGCTTCTGCACCTTAGGATGGTTGGAAGCATACTGTTGTCTCTTTGCAATCGCCTCGCTGAACGACTGCTGGCGCCATGAGTAGCAGGAGCATCTGGACCGGGAGATGTCAAAGAAACAGCTCCCTTCTGCAGAGGTGGTGGAGCCTTGACTGGCTGCAATGGCATGCATGCCACTGGGTGCTGCTGCTGTTGCTGCGGCGGCAGGATGGACCACCACATCTGAGCCACGTTTCTCCCAGGCCACCGGATGGTGACGCTGCATGTGTTGACGCATGGCTGTGGTGCCAACGTTGGCTCCCTGGCCATGCTTCACTTTCTGTCCACAGATTCTACATATACCCATATTCGGCTCCTCCGGTGTCTTAGCAAAGAACTGCCACACCGCCGAGTATCGGATTTTACCGCCAACGCTCCTCACTGAGTGACTACTGCCGCCGCTGCCTCGCTGAGCCCCTGTGCTGCTACTTTCTTGGACCTGCGAAGCGGGTTTTTTACCCCGTGGCCGCTTGGCTCCCGACCTCACACTGCTGCTATCCTGCTGACTCACGGCCACACGACCCACTTGCTGGCTGCGCTGCTGCCTGACGTGCAAGCTGACGCCCTCTTCTCCTGACGATGATGAAGCCCTTGCCTCACCCGGCTCCCAAGTGCGGTCGGCTACATCATCATCTATTTGTGTTTCATCGTCACTGCTGTCCTCATCACCGGTCTTGGTATGCCGAGGCTGACCTCTCACAACATGACCTCCCATGCCACTCTCCACATCTATACTTTGCCGTCTACTGCAAGAAGCAGGCGATATTGGCCCCATTTCTTCGCTGCCAATTAGCTGCTGACTGCCCTCCTCAAATTGTTAACCCTCGCTATATAGTGGCGCTGAGCCCAGACCACATAGATCTCTGGCTGAGGGAACCGGATGGGACAGAGGCAGGCTGAGGACAGGTGAGGGCCGCTGACCCGCTCCCGGGCCACGCCAACTAATGGTTGTGTCTGAGGTTCCCACCGACTCTTGGCTGGGGTTGTCAGATGTCATCTGGGAGGAAAAGGATGTCCTAGTCAACCAATCAAGAACCCTTGGGTTGCTGAACAACACACGGCCGCTAGATGACAGCGGCAGTTGTGGCCTCACCGAGTGACCCCTGCTGCGATGTCCCCTTGCTGTGCTGCGACCTGGGCCTGTTCCAGGAATGTTTGTGCCACTGCCACTCGCAGGTGCAGAGCCTGCCACCTCTGTCTGACATACTGTTTGTTCTAAAATGTACAGACACTGTTTGATATCTGTATATGATAAATATACACCCTGTTTTTGACTCCAAATGAACCCAGTAACAAGCTTGGGTAACCCTTGGATATAAATTACGCTCCACAAATGGCCAGGAAAAATTTACTTGTATGTGTTTAAAAACACTGTGTTTTACTAAATGTAAAAGCACAAACGGGCTTAATTAACCTTCGGACATGAATTGGGCTACAGGAAAAATGTATATATTTTGGCGTTGAAAAAGACTGTTTCTTGGGGTCAGCACACCAGCAAAACAATGCTTAATTAACCCCTGGATGTAAATTGCGCCAAAGAATTGAGCCGCACAAACTAGTAGCTTTGTAGCGTGTTACAATTGCGTGTTTTCTACGCCACACAACAAGAGATACAGTTGTAATTAGCCTTTGCTTGTGATTTAGTCTACAGGAAAAATTTATATATTTTGCCGTTGAAAAAGACGGTTTCTTGGGGTCAGCACACCAGCAAAACAACGCTTAATTAACCCCTGGATGTAAATTGCGCAATAGAATTGAGCAGCCAAAAATGAAGTGGTATTTGTATTGTAAAAACGCTGTTTCTTTAAATAAATACAACAGGAACTGGCTTAGATCCCACTTGGATATTGAATGTATATGCAGCTGCAGTGGACGCACACTGGATTTCAGATCCAATACCCCAAAAAATTAGAAATAGAACATTAAGAGAACAGTCTCTGAGACAAGCTGAGACACCCCACAGAAATAGCTCTTACTGAAGAATTGATTTTTATATAGCGATCAGCCGCGGCAGCACCTTCCCTGATCAGTACAGTGAGAGGAGTGTGAGCTCCCAGCGTCGCGCCCGGACTTATATAGTGCGGTGACGTCACAGAATCCCGCCGGTCTCTGATTGGCTTCATCTCTGCACATGTCATGCAGGCTATGCCCTTCTTCCTCCCAGAGTGCTTTGCCCCATGTAGCGCCATGTGCTTGCAGCCATTTTATCAATCAAAAGCACACTTCGTTCACCCGAAGTACCCCAAAGTTTGATTTCGTTCCGAACCGAAGTTTTCCTGAAATTCTAAACGAATTCCACTTCGTTAGAATCGATTTACCCATCTCTAATTGTTACATAAATACTCTTCTGACTACATCTGGTACATAATGTATAAATTCCATGTTTCTGAGCTGGATTAGCTCATTCATTGAGTTAATTAACTACTTCAATTACAACTTCTTTAATATGCAAGTTCAGGTTGTAGTAATCGCCTTTTATTCTGCTATTTTTCTCTAGAAATGACAGATACATTATCAGACAAGCATTTTTCCATTGTGTTAACTGTGTGTGTGAATATGTATATGTCCACAAAAAATATATAATATAACCTAGTCAATACATTCAACTTAGTAAAAGATTCAGCTCACTTTTCTGGCAGGGAAGCTGACAGTAGCACGGTAAGGGAGAAACCACATCCCTAAAATCAATCTATAAGAAAACCAACACTTGATTGCAGGACATTCATGCTCCATTCAGCCATGAGGGAGGGACATCGTCCCAAAACGCATTGGCTGTGGCAAGAACACCATTAAGCTAATGTTTGCCTTAATTTCTGCCCCCTCAAATCTGCGAAAAGGTGATGTTTTTGGACTTTTAATGAATTGAAATAAAATGTTTTTCTACATTTAGCCTGGTTGAACTCTTTTCTCAGATTGGAAGCTGGTACACACCTGCATGCAAGTGTTGGTTTTCTTAGACTAGTTGATACATTCTCACATTTTTCAAGCCTCACTAACCACCACAGACAAAGATAGATATAACATTTTTGTGCTGGTTATTGAGGCTTGAAAACTGTATTGACTAGGTTATATATTTTTGTGCACTTCTCCACAGTAAGTAAGAAATTAATGTGTAAAAGAAAATACATTTTATAGATCTAGTGGCCTCGTAATTACATCCAGGGCTTGTCCAATTCTGTACCGAATATCCGTTTCATCACAAAGACCTCTCTAAGAATAAAATTCCTTATTTGAATATTACTAAAATGTAACTTATTCTGACATTTATGTTTTTACTCTCAAAACAGAACACAATTTTTTTTTTATAAACTTAATTATATAAATGCACATGATAGATAAAGAACATTCATTAGCTTCCAAGAAAAACTTCAACAGTCTTTTTTTGGGATGAATTGTTAATTTTTGGTTCAGAGTCCTTGGCTTAAGAGCACTCATGTTTTGTAGCGCTTCATTTTAATGCTCTTCATCGGTAAGCTCTTGCTTATCAGAAAGGTCCTCAGTCTGATTTCTTTGATTCCTTGTCCGTTTTCTTATATGCTAAAAACAAGTTTTTAAATTCTCTGGCAGAAGTCTCGTTCTCCTCTTAAATTTCCCCATACGTAGGTCAGTGAGGCAAATCCACTCTCCGCCACTTTCTTTGTCTGGGATCACCTCTGACAATATGACCGGGCGATATGACACTTCCGTATAGTCTTGGTCTCTTGAACTTCCTGAACATGCAGCTAATGTTGCATCTTGGAGTTCCCCAAGAAATATCTGGAGAGAGAAAAATATTTGGAATAAGGACCACATATACAAATTCTCTTCAACTCGAGGATTATCAAAAATACTTAATATATGTACAGATATATTTGTAAAACATACAAATTACTACAGATTTATAAACAAATGTCCAAATTCGCTGAATGAATGGATCTGCCTCTTCTGCAAAGAGAAGAAACTCCAATAATAGGACTATAACCTAGGGTTTTGTTATTTGTTTAGCACCCAAAATAGATTAGTGAACATGTATTAATTTAGTCTGTCAATAACTTAATTAGCTACATTTAGAATTGATTGTTTTGGCAAGAGCTTTACAAAAAGTAAGTATCCGCTTATGTGAAGAATAAAAGCCGTATTGAAGAGGCTTAACTAAACTATGAAGAACTGAAATTGATTTAATATTTGAAATATAAATTTAAATGAAAGCCATTGATAAACAGATATAGCCATACATAGACTTGTAAGTCATAAAGAGAAAACAGAAGTAGAAGTAAATGGTAAATGAATGTTGTAATTTACCTTATCCTTACCTTATCCAGTGTTTCTTTAGAATAAGTAGCCATCTCTGCTTGTTCTGTAGTATCAAGTGGTAATAGAGTAGAAGTTCATGTTGCGCTCTTTTATTGGAGCTTGCTAAACCCCTCCTTTACCAGTCATAGGCAATGAAATTCATTGGTCGATGAGTCTGAATTTAAATATAAATGATTGTACTTGTTGCTTTCTTTACAATACAAAAATAAAATTTGTTGGAGTTCTGGACTTTATAGTTTCTATTTGTATGTTAATTTTGCTTTTACTAAGTCTTGTGGTTTTTGCTGACTATAAATCTTATACAGTTATAAATGAGGGAGCATCCAAATTTCTAGGTTGTCATACTGAAGATTATAATACAACTCAGAGTATCTTTCTTAGTTAAATTGGTATAGACTGCCATAAGAATAATCAGTTTTGATCAAAGTATTTTCCCATATAAAAAGCATTCCCTTGATGTCCTTTTTGGCTTTGACGAGAATGTTTTGCATCCTTACAGGCCTTTGTATGGGAACAGTAGTTTCTTGTCAATTTAATTTTTGTTGGTCTAAGGCCATGTTCATACGGCTTAAAATGGGCCGTATTTCGGTCTGTAATTACACGCCGAAGTGTGCAAATTATGGGCTGAAAACGGCCCATTCATTACGGTAATCCACAGTTCTCATAGAGGAGATAAGTGACATGTGAATTACCAGCGGCGTATACGCGCCGCTAGTAATGCAAGTCAATGGGCCGGTGAAGTGCCGGCCCCCCGCTCACTCCCACGCACCCGCCCCACCCCCGTGCACACGGCGTAATTGCGGGGCGTAATTACGTCCTGCAGTTAAGCCGTGTGAACATAGCCTACGAAAGTATATTAATTTACATGTATTTTTACTATGGGGAATACAAACTCCTGCCATTTGTTTACTGTTAAAATGATTGTATATGTCAAGATAAGATAAAATGTGAATATATAAAATGCATGCATAAATGTAATTTTTGGAAAAACAATATTTAATGTATATTGCATTCAGGATTTTTTTCCACATTTAAATTGTCTTTGTAGAGGATTTTTACATTTGTATATTTTTATTTAACACAACATACTGTTATTTCTATGACAGTACATTACTGCCTGTATATGTTAAATGCACATTCTTAAAGCATACATGAGAGATGTGGTAAATCTTTTGTAAACATTCCTATGTGAAGATACATGAAGGAGATATTAAACTTTACATTTTCTGGTTTGCAATTGATAAACATGAATTATAACCAATGTGCAAAGTAAACAATTTTCCATGTGGAAACTATTTCCTACAAGCTCTTAAAAAAAAAAAAAAAAAAAAAAAAAAAAAAAAATTTCCATGTTTAAATATTTTACCAGTAGGCATTGAAAGCTGGGGTGATGGATATTTTTGACCATGTTCAATTCAATACATTTAGCAGGATTGAAGTTATACCTACATTTTGCTTTCTAAGACTGGGTCACATGTATGAACCTGTTTAGGTCTAAAACTCACTTTTTTTGCCCTTAGGTTACTATGGGCAAAAGAGCGAGTTTTAGACCTAAACAGCTTCATATATGTGGCCCTATGTTCTTATTCTAACCAAATATTTCTAAAGTGTCGCAATTGTAGTTTGATCTTCCATGCCTAAACCAATTGTAGCTTCTATTACTTAAAATATCCTACTATAATTTGTTGGACAGTTAATGTTTTAGCTACTGACTTCTGCCTGCATTCACAACTCCTGAATCCACATAACACCTTTGTCTCAACTTGGGTGGAACACAGGAGAAAAATCTGCCTAATGGGATTAAGCAGCCCAAGAACCAGGCTTATGGTTGAGTGCATTTATAGGTCTGAATCTTTTAGAATCCTGTTAATGAAATCAACCCATTAATTATGGGCTTTAAAGTTACAATATAATCCAATCACTATTTATAACACTAGAAATAATGTTTAATAGTGTTAAACAGTCATTGAATCATCTGCACATTATAATGTTAAAGCCTGAAATCAAATTGTTTACAATCAAGTCAGTTACCTCTAGATGTTGGCAAAATAAAAAAAAATTACTCAGACCAAATCAGCTAGGTGTTTCTATTTTCAAAGTCACTTAAATATTTATGCATGCACATTTATTTCTTTCAAACACATGAACTTCAAGAACCTTATGTTAACTTGCTGCCCAATAGATCTGATCTTCTGACAGGTGCCATTGTAATAAGATATTTTATGTTACTTACCAGTGTCTTAATGTTATGTCCAATTGATGTATGTTTTTATACAAGGAGCAAATACAGAAGTCTGAGGAAAACATGATGTATAGCCATTAAAAAGGTTTACAGCATGGAAGGTAATACTGAAATGTCACAAATGGCCTTTAAAGCCTGGATGATCATATTTCAATTGTTTTTTTTCTTTTATTTCAATTCCAAGCAGGTATTTAATTTTTCTAAATAAATTTTAACTTGGAGTCCAAGAAAGCTAAATGTTAACAATGGGGAGATGGTGAAATGTATGATTTTCATGTACAAAACGGACCTTAACCATTAAAAATAGTATAATGTATAACAGGCAATTACTAGTTGTGGAACTTTTGTAGTATATTATAAGCTTAACATGGAGTATCCACTTCTATACCTTAACGGTGTGGTTTGTTTATAGTAATGTAAAATACATATGAGCTTCAGATATCATGGTTTTCTCCCTTTATGCAGATCATATTAAGGGTAACACTATGCTAGTCAAACCTACTAGATAGTTTAATTTGATAATTTTACTGAACAGCTTGCTCTGTGAAAGAACTTCTTAACTTCAAAGAAAGAAGTGAATGGATATGTATAACACTACCTCACCAGTTATTAGAACATATGAACAGTGGTGCAGTCTTTAATAAATCTGCTATAAGTAACCCTAAACCCACTTTCACTGTAGGTCTCCCATATCAACAAATAACTCCACAATTTCCTATTCTAGAAACTGTTAAACCACAAATAATTTCTGCCTACTTTCAATAGAACAATTACAATTTTGTTTATTTATATGCGCTTTTCGGTCAGTTGTTTCCATTGCCTCACATGCAGCATTTACCATAGACAATTTTGATACATGAAATATAAATCTTCTGACCAATAAGGCGAATGGTGATGGATTGCTTTTAGTACTAGCAATTCAATGATTATTGCAGACTAGACAGTCGTACTTCTCAGTAGGATAGTGTAGCATTCAACAGTGTATGAAAGTGATTCACTGCATTTTATATATGACTCGTTGTGCAACAAATTTGTGTCTATACCAAATTTTCTCAGCCGCACTACTTTGAAAATGGCATGGATTAGTGCACTATATTTGCATTCTGTCGAGACACATAAATAAATGTTTTCTCTTCTAAGATGTGGCACGCCCCCAAAGAATTGGTCCATGCAAAAGTATCGGGTGTCAAATGTGCACATATTGTTGCCGCAAATATGTTGGTCATAGCCTAAAGCAGTTTTAACAGTTTTTGTCACAATACACCAGAAAACTGGCACAGCTCATTTCACACATCCCTCTATTTTTAAGGTAACCTTTTTTTTACATAGTTATAAAACAATAAATGTAAACACACAGACTTGATTTCACAGTTAGAAAAAAAGCCCTGGTCTATGAATCGTTGACTTTAGTTGATTAAATAAAGTATTCAAAATAAAAAGAACTTTCTCTTGTTTATATGGCTCTGCATACACTCATTTACACACAATAGTGATTATTTGGTATTATGTTGTATAGTTTTGCATTAAGAAAAATACTACCTTTTTAGTAGGATAAGAGTGCTAAAATGATCATTAAATACAGGTACCAAGTAAAAAGTTGTGTGCAAATGATTCTCAATTCACACAAGACTTTACAGGGTGAAGCTGCTCTCCAAAGCCTTTTGGGACGTCACTAAAAAGTGCATTCCAGACACTTGTAGCCAAACTATTGTACCTTGTAGTAAGACACAACCACCCTGTACTGTTTTATGTATATTGGGGTTGGTCAGTCCCCCTTTATCCATTGTCCCCTGAGAAGGTGAAGCTGGGAGCACAGAATCCTGGAGCCGCTTCTGTTTACCTTTGACTCATGTTCTGGTTCCTGCCCTATATCACACAATATAATCCACACTTCCAGCCCTCTAGCATTGCCTAACATTTTTTTTTTTAATTCATGTTCTGTTACCAATGAGGTCTTCTTGTCAAGAGGCAATTGGTGTATTTCACCCTGTAGCACAGGAATTAGTTGACTTTTGTATTCCCAGTACTTGTATTTAGGTTGTAAAATATTAGTACCAATGGTTGCAAGTAGAGATGGCCAATTTTCTGGCTGACTTGAGTTATGCAATTCACAAATCAAACTTCAATTTATTGGCCATGAAGATGCAGAGTTTCTTTGAGATGTGCTTTTGATTAAATTAACTATGGTGGCATTGCTGCTATAACCTTCATAGTGACTGCAACAGGGCCCACAGTATCACTGAAGCCCAGGCCAGAAACACAACATCCCACACTAGTCCTCATCAAGACATGCATATGTGTAAAAATTACATCCTGAAACTAGCATTGTTTTATTCTATGGACTAAAACTGGTCAGTTGGGCAAAATAATCCACTCCTATCTAGTTGTAAGCTGTTTTAGCCAAGACGCATCTTAATATGTTGCACAATATATAGTACTGTGTAATTTAAGTGTCTCTTAAAATAAGAGCTAACAAACAAATGTCTGTTTTCAGAGATTAAGCTACAGCTGTAGAAAGATATCATAGAAAACAAGCCTACATAAATCTATGTCCATGAAACATAAAAAGTTATAACTTGAAAGCAATAAGGAAAAAATTGTCTCAATCTATAAAAAGTTCTTTTGGTGTTATATGTTCAACATAATTAAAGGCATATGTACATCTACTAATTACAACTTAAATTAGTCTGAGTAGTAACAATAACAATTGTAAAAGCAAAGACAATGGGGTGGATTTATTTTTACAGTTCCTGTCTAATTCTCTATGGAGTATCCATTTGATCAGGAATCAAGACCTATATACTTCAAAAAAGCAAATTGAGGATTTGTTACAACAAACGGAGGGCGCTGTGGGCTTCTCAGCCCCTTTCCCATAATGCCTTGTGATATGCAGATGCTAAGTAGAGGGCGAAAAGGCAAAACAAAAACTCTACAAGCCGTTCGTTCGGTGCTCTCCTTAAGGAGAGATCTTCCCTTCCCGAGCTACCCGATGCCTCCCACACAGCCAGCCAGTATCTTCTCTACTCTGCACTGAAGAGGGACAAAAATCCCAAAACAGCGTTGTCTGTAGATGAGATACTGGCTTGGCAAAAAAATCCTTTTTGCTTTCTCAAACTCGTGGGTCCAAAAAGCAAATTTGAGGATTTGTTTACAACCAACAGAGGGTGCTGTGGGCTTCTCAGCCCCTTTCCCATAATGCCTTGTGCTAACATGTATGAACAGACTATGCTAAGTTTAGACTGAAGACTATTCAGACACGGCAATCTTGAATGCACCAAAACATGCTATGCCAGGCATACCACACGCCAGATTTATGAACCCACTTACAACATTTTCATACATTCAGGTGCCTTTTACTGTTAACTGGTTTTGTTACACACAGAAAAATTTATGTTAACCTGTTCACTGACTTATGAAGGTGGGCGGATATTCAATGTACATTGACAGTGTTTTTAGATTTCCTGTCAAATATCCATTAAATTAACAGATGGAACAGATGGATGAAATGCATGAAATGTTCATATCAATCATAAAAATATAAACAAACCTACCAAATCACTTGCAAAAGAAAAGATTCTTACAGCCAATAAAAAATGTACAATAAAAGAAAAATTGCTGATCTGTAAAGAGTGTATGCACCATCTGGCATCCGTTATTTAGTGTTGGTTATAATGAACATGTTTTGTGAACTATGTCCTTAACGCAGTGAGCACTAGATCCTAAACATTATAGTTTGGTGCATGGCATAGAAGGGAAGGGCGCTACTTGGATTTTGGAGCAACCAGATTTTGCTAAAATAGTTTTTTCATGTTCCAAGCCCATTTTGTAGACCAGATGGGGTACAATACACTCACCAGCCCCATTATTAGTACCAACCATAGCTAAGAACGGGATGTGACTCCCCTTTTGCCTTTCGAGAAACTTGCCTCAATTTCTTCATGGCTAGATTCCACAAGGTGTTTGTCAACGAAGCTCAAATAGAGGTACCAAGAGCCCAAAGAGTGCCAAGAAAATATCCCCACACCATGACACCACCACCACCAGCCTGAACCATGTGTTTTTATGATTACAAGGCAGATGGATCCATGCTTTTCATGTATGTTGACGCCAAATTCTGACCCCTACATCCGAATGGTCAGTCAGCAGAAATCGAGACTCAATCAGACCAGGCAACGTTTATTCCAATCTATCATACTGTCCAATTTCGATGACTTTGGGCTAAATTGGTAGCCTCAATTCCTGTTCTTAGCTTGAAAGGCGTGGCACCCGTGTGGTCTTCTCCTGTAGCCCATCTGCCCTCAAAGTTTCCCGTACTGTGCGTTCAGAGATCCCTCTTCTGCCTACCGTTAGGTTGTAACCGGGTGGACTATTTGAGTCACTGGTTGCCTTTCTATCCAGCTCGAACCAGTCTGGCCCATTCTCCTTTGGTACCTCTGGCATCAACAAGCATTTCCGCCCACAGGACTGTCCGCTCACTGGAAGTTTTTTCTTTTTCGGACCCTTCTCTGTAAACCCAAGAGAGGTTTAGTTGCGTGTAAATTTCCCAGGAGATCAGCAGTTTCTGAAATACTCAGACCAGCCTTCTTGCTCCAACAACCATGCCACGTTAAAAGACACACAAATCACACTTTCCTTCCCCATACTTGAAGCTCGGTTTTGAACTGCAGGAGATTGTCTTGACCATGTCTACATGCCTAAATGCACTGATTGCCGCCATGTGATTGGCTATTTAAATTAAGTGTTTAACGCGCAGTTGACAGGTTACCTAATAAAGTGGCCCCGTGTGAGTGTAAAGTAAAATACAACCAGAAGAGATTTTATTAAGAAATTAAAACCTTGAAGGTGGTATTCCATGCTATATTTTATTGATAAGAGTTCCTTGTTTCCAAACACAAAATCAAAATGGTATTGGCTGTAAATTAACAGTTAGTCCAACCCCGTGTTATGGAGTAGGTTCAGCTTCTGAGACCACTCAATACATACTTTGACATTATGATGCATATGTATATCAATAGGAGTAAAAACTAGTGTGTTTTTATTATTTTGATACTGGAGATTTAATGTTCTTTAGCACCAAAAATATAATAGTGAACATCTACTAAATATTAATCTAGAATGTTATTAAGTTAATCCTTTATATTTAAAATTCTGTTCTGGCAATAGCTAAATAGTTTCAGCGAAGGAGAAGAAAAAAATATACAAATAATGAAATATAAATTTAAACAAAATTAATTTAAAAACTGTTCCATAGACTTGTAAGGAGACCACTTAAATACAAGGAAATTAGTAGGAAACAAATGGTAGTAAAATTCTTAAAACAGCATTCACTTACAGTACATCTATCACTGCTCTGTAGTTATACAAGTGGGTAATAGGTAACGCACCCGTACTCTTTACATTAGTTTGTCTTCTATATATAACTAAATTCCACAGATCGATCATGCTGATTAAAATTTTTAATGAAATTGTAATTTAGTGTTGAGCGATTTTTATCGACAAGTGAAATCGGCAAGGTTTTTATGGCGATCGCGATAATTCCAGATCAATAAGCGATAATTGAGGCAAAATCTGTGCATCTATTAAGAACGCGCCTTTTTAGGCGCTTCCTTAATTTTTGGCGTGCCAGCAAATCAGAAAACAAAAAACAGGGTGAGATGGTGTGTGCTACCGTCAGAGACTGGATGTTATGGTTGCGATTGGTTGGAGAAATCACATGACCTTGTTTTACATAGAACAGCGTTTCCCTGTTTCAGCCACAGTTTCCTCTCACGTCTCATAGGGGAAAGGACCTGCGCTCTGCCTGTGGCCAAAACAGCTCAGCGAAATTATCTTTCTGCACAGAAGAAAAAACCTCTACTAATACTTGTTATTCCTTCCAAATTAGATTATGAGATTAGAAGATTTATAATGTAGTTAGCCAAGAATTTTAAAGCACATCTACCCGCTGTAAATCACGTGGGTGGAGTCAGGAGGGGGGGTCCACCACGAGAGAACGACAGACAAGCCTATCTATAAAGAACACTTGGAATAAATTTCACCAAGACTTAGTGTAGACATTGTAGTGGAATATCTTAATAAGTAACAGTATTTGCTATTGAAATATTTCCTGGATTTGGGAGCCTGAACTAATATTTAGGATACACATCATTTCTAGTAAGCTGCAGGTCTCCTTTTTTAAGTGCAAACACCACTTATAATTATCATATATGTTCATTTTTAATTTTACCCATTTACACCTGGACTATGTTGATAAATCCACCTTGCAGTTAAATTACAATCCAGCAATCTTGTAGATCAGCACAAGGGTTGTTAGTTAGCCAACAATACCAGTATCATACTAAAACATAAGTTTCGTGTTTTTTGACTTTTGCGCACCCAGCATTGATCATTGACGCAGCATCCACGAAAATCTTAAAACAGCAAATCTATATTCACCGAAAGTTGAATTGAAGGTGCAAAAATACTGTTTAATATACCAAACATAACAGAAACAGACATAACAGACTCCTTTTCCATGCACACTTTTAATCTGGGGGCAGACAGAGGTTATAAATGGTCATACTGCGGTCCAGGACAGGTAAAGTGCAATTTTCCAGTGAAACTAAATGGTGTTTGATAGACTCCTTTCTTTGCGGCACTTTTTAAACTCTGGGGGTCATGCAGAGTTTGGGGCTCATGCTGCGTTCCGGGACAGGGATATTCAATGTCCCATTTCAAATAACATGATGGTTCAAATCAAACTGCCATCTACACTTTTTTAAATTGTGGGTAAGCAGGTTTTAAGGGTCAGGCTGTGGTACAAGACAGGGATAGTGAATGTCTGCCTTTTTATATCTGTGCTTTTATAACCTAAGTGTAGTTAGCCTAAGATGTAGCACGTAACCATTGACTGTAGTGGATGTTAATTTCAGCTTCTCCACCTTTTTAGGTTGTAATACTGAAGGTGATGTATGCACTCCCATAGACGTTTTGAATGGTAATCTGCACATAATCCGAGTGCTCACTATCGAAAAACCTGATCGATAGCGGCTGACTATCGCTCGATCTCGATAACCAACGCAATCGCTCAACACTAATTGTAATCAGTTACTATTTCTCTTACAACCTTTACATGCTTTGTTCCTGCAAAGGCAAATGTGATTAAGTGCTGGTCAATTTCATGGCTTTATAGTTGTCTTGTGTTTTTTCTTTTTGTTTTTTTTGTTTTTTCTTAAATTTGTCTCTCCCTGTTAACTGTTTTGCTTTAGCTACTTGTGAAGTTTAAAATGCAGTTACAAATAAACAATATTGCTCAAAATGGTCATGGGTTTGACACTGGTTCAGTCAAACTTGTCAAAAAATTTAGCTTTAGGGCATCCTAAACCCAAATTTGTAGATCAACAGTAACCTTACCATAGACATAAATTGTGGTTAGTGTTTCCTTTTTCATTTTTTTCATATAAAGTTAGTTCTATGGCTCCTCCAAAATCCCTTCCAGTTAAGGTAATGGTACCTCTAGCCCCTATGTAAGTGGTAAGTGATGAATCAGAAGTGATGCCCAGCTAAAGATGTCTCCGAAACATACATTTATTTTTACTGTCATAACCCAGATTAATATCTCATAGTAGCTATATATCAATTGTTCTAAGCACTCATTAGAAGAATCAGTTTTGAGTAGTGTATTTTTCCATGTGAAAAGTATCCCCCTAAAAACAGACATTTTGGCCTGATTGAGTAATTTTTGTTTGAGCTGCTTGCTTTTTGTAAAGATATGTTTTTGCGTAAATCAATGGTAGAATGCATTTTTTGGTACAAAAAAAGTGGTCCCTCAAGTTACAATGACCTCAGAACAATATTTTAACATACAATGGTCTTTCCTGCGACATTGTATGTCTAGTGTGGTTTCAAGGTACAATGTCCTTTACACTGATCCAGGCAATGATCATGAGTATTTCACTTGTAAATCCCATGGATTAGTGAAGTACATGCACCATTTGGCGGTCTCTAAGGGTCTCTCTACATTCGAGTGCGGAACTACATGTTCCGTACTACTCTTACATGTGCCAAGATAAGCAGCTCCTTTGGGCTCAAGATGAGGGCCCGTGTTATTTGTGGTAGATTGTGTATAAAGTATTTGACCCAGGGAAGTTTGATTTCCTGTTTCCAACAGCTTTCTCACTGTTTAAAAATGATAAGGCCCTTGCTTTGTACATGATAAGTCACCTGTGTAACTCTCTTTAATCTTCCTTTTGCATTATATTGGGGTCTCACGTTTTGGCCTCAGAACAAACTACTATTTTCCATGAGATAATGTTTTCAACATATAAGGATTTCAATACAATGGTCCATCCAGGAACCATAATATTGTATGTTGAGGGAACACTGTACATTAAAAAATATTCCAGAATTCCATTTTTTTTCTATGGTTTACCAAAAAAAATTAAGACATTAAACCTTATTGCAAGATGAGTATATATTTTAAATGCTTCTGTGACTTACAGTACATAAAATGTATTTCTAAAGAAAGAAATTATAAAATATAATTGTAATACATTATTTAGTTGTGCAATAAAAGGGTATTTCTGAAGGTTTGATAGTAACTTATAACTCATATCTATTAAACCTAATATGCAGTCATATGTCTACAGAATGACAGTACACGGCTATCTGCATGTAAAATATACATTGTATGAGGCAAAGGGACCCTTTTTCCAACCTACACTACAAAACAGAAGGAAGTTGTATAAAACTTTACATGTTCAGGTTATACTATTTATAAACATGAAATATAACCAGCTCTTATTAAAAAGACACAGCAATGTACATAAACTAGATTTAGAATAAAGTTTATAATTTTCCATTTGAAAATAATTCCTACAATTTATAAAAAGCATTTTTATTCTTCCACATAGTACTTTTTTCTCCTTAGCAATTGAAAATATAAATATGCTGGGAGTGGATATTCCTGGTTATGTTCAATTTCACATCAGAAAAAGACTTTCCAGGACACATTTTCTATACAAAAAATATTTTTTATAAATGGTTTCAAATATACTCGCAACATGTAATAAAATATTTTCATTATTAGTTGAAGACATGTTGAAAACCTGCAGTACAATTGAGAGAGTAGTGATTCCTTGAAACATCGCTGGAGCAGCACGTGTGCTGAAGGCTAATGCCTATCAAGATGGAGTAGCACAAACTCTTGTGGATTCGTGTGAATGGAATGCATTGCTGTGCATAAGATGTATGAGGTTACTGCAGGTTTTAACAGATCTTGTACTGATCAAATGAAAATATCCTATTCCATGTACTGAGTATGTTTGAAACTAATTATAAAAATGAAATTAGGTCCTCAAGTCTTTATCTGATCTTAATAGTCCGATTGGGGGAAAAAATATTGAGCCACATTTCCCCATTACTATCTGTGTTCCAGAAAATAAAGATTGAAAATCTGCAAAAAAAGTGAATTGTGAAATTGACAAATTAAAAAAAAATATATGCTTGTTTCACAAAGGATTGTATTGACCAAAGTCTTTCAATCACATGGATAGTTAAAAAAGTCCCTGAGAAAGTTATTCCCACATAAAGAGCTGTCAGATTTGAAAAATGGGGCTCTGATATAAAGGCCAAAACCAGCACTTCAAAGCTAGGGTCACACAGCACAGGACAAAAACCATTGGAAAGCTAACGGCTTGTGTCCGATGCACGACCGCGGTTTTTGTCACGTTTTGCGCAAAAACTGCGGCTGGTTTTAGCTTTTCCGTCAGCAGTCTCAATTAATAGTATGCAAACCGCCAGACACCATGATCCAGTGTTTATATAACATTTCCAAAAACCACCAGCGCCAGAAAATGATCATAAAACTATTACCTGGTCTGTAGACTAACAGTATACTATCTCTTAATAGTCTCTGGTGCTTTTGTAAAACAATATGTTTGCAAAAATGATCGTTTTGCATTCTATGACAACCTACCTACAGCTAATCTTTATCCTTAATTATAAAAATGTAAATTTACCAATTAACTAAAACTAAGTCAACAACAAGAAAATTCAAGATTGCTGTTTTGATAGAAGATGAACAAGTCAAGTACAAGAGACAAAAACATCAACATTGTTATTCGGACAATGCAGTTTGGGTGTAAAAGGGAATCTTCCCATTAAGGGGCTATTATAATGCTAGTATAGTATCTTTAATTTTAGGTGTGACTACAACTGTTTATACAAAGTAAGAGTTTCCCAAATCTCACTAGAGCAACTTCACCCTGAACTTCTCAAAAACAAGGCACAGATGTGTCCAATTAGCAGTTTTTTTTTTTGTGTTTTTTTTAAATTGAGGAGACCAGGAGGCAGCAGCTCATAACATGGGGAGACAAAGGATCAGGCAAGCTGAAACATTAGATTGTTACTGGACCTGTCATGAACAATATAATTGTCAGACCTTTATCTAGTGAGGAAAGCAACTTTCCTGTAAATGACACTTTCCATAATTCTGATGGAATTGCTTTTTACTCAGACAAGATGACCAGTCATCCTCAAACTGCGGCCCTCCAGCTGTTTGCAAAATACAACTCCCATCATGCCCACTGTTATAGATTATATAAATACATGATGGGAGTTGTAGTTTCCAACAGCTGAAGGGGCCGCAGTTTGAGGATGCCTGAAAATGACCAATCTATTATACAGACTAGTATGAAGTAATAATTTGTTTGCTTAGTTATGCAATATATTGGAGAACTAGGAAAAATTCTTCATGTGGTGCAATTTCAGAAAAAAAAAAATCAATTGTGTAATGTTTTATGGGTTCATTTGTATGGAGTTTATTGTTTAAATGCTATATTTGTTCTGTGGGTCAGTACAGTTCTGCCAATAGTCAATGTATATACTTTTATTATGTTTTACTACTAACAAAAATGATTTTTTTTCTCATTTCTCTGCAAATCCATTTTCTGAGACCCATAACTTATTTCTGTCATTGGAGCTGTGTGATGGCTCATTTTTTGCAGGCTGAAGCATTTTCATTTATACATATTTTTGGTTTATTCAACTTTTTGATAACCATTTCTTCTGTGAAACAGGAGGACCAGAATGTGCAAATCTGATAGGTATTTTTTATGCTATTAAGCATGTGGGATACATAATGTGACAATATTAGTTTGGGCTTTTACAGATGTGGCAATACCAATTATTGTGAAAAAGCTGCTGGTCTCCATTATTTAGCCTATTACAGTATATGCTGTAATCAGGGGCGTAACTAGAGAAGCCAGGGCCCCATAGCAAACTTTTGGATGGGCCCCCCCCCCCTCCCCTCCCTGACCACGACCATGTACCAGGACATGCTGTTAGATAATGTAGATAATACAAGGGGCAAATACCTCACCATACATCTCACCATCATACTGCTACCAATCAAATCCACTATACCAAAACCAACATTACCAATAACGCTATTACATAAGGACCTGATTATACCACCAGAACACGACCACAAATTACCACCACATAGTGACTGAATAATAACCCTACACTATTACTGATCAGTACACAAAGACCAATACGGTCTAAAATAATAAAATATATAAATAAGTGACCATAAAGTGGTATATACTAGTGTACACAGGCTCTGCAGACTGTATATAACCACCATACATTGACCATATAGTGGTAGACACCAGTGTACACAGTCTGCAGACTGTATATTAGCCCCATACAGTGACCATATAATGGTAGACACCAATGTACACAGGCTCTGCAGACTAATTTACCTCCATACAGTGACCATATAGTGGTAGACAGCAGTGTACACAGCCTGTGCAGACATATAAGTGATTACAGTGCAGTTACATCTTGTGACTCACAGGTGACGTTTCTCTGACCAGTCGTTGACTTTCTCTTTTGTTCTGCATCCGGTCCAATCCGCCATCTTGATGACATCTCCCGACCACTTGTTCCCAGCAGATTTAGACACACAAATAATCTTAGAATCCTGACTTTTCCAGCACCTGCCCCCTGGCTATATGGGGTGCATTTAGGCAGGCAGGGCTTAGATAGGATATATGGGGCCCCAAATAGGCAAGGTTTAGGTAGCCAATAGAGTGCCCATATAGGCAGGCAGGGTTTAGGTAGCTATAGGGAGCCATACAGGTAGACAGGGGTTAGGTGGGTTATAGGAGCCATATAGGTAGGGTTTAGGTAGCTAAGGGGGCCCCATATAAGTATACAGCCAGGCTTGTGGGGGTATGCAGGCAGGCATATGGGGGGCTGTATAGGCAGGCATATGGGGGGGGTTTGTTGGGGGCAGGCATATGGGGGGAGTTTAAAAGGGAGGCAGGCATATGGGGGGGGCTAAAAGGGGAAAAGGAGGGATATGGGGGGAAAAAATAAGAAAAAAACTTCCCCAAACCCCGGCCACGCTCCCCCCCATTTACCCTCGCTCCGCCCCTGCTGCCTCCCCCCTGCAGCCCTGCGCTATTGGGGCCCGGGCAACCCGGCTCCCCCCCGGGGACTTACCACAGAGGGGGGGGGCAGGGGGAAGTTTCGAGCGGGCGTTTTGGGGCTCCCGGTCCTGCTACTTCCGAGCACGGGTGCCTCTGAACGCCCCCGGGCCGGGGGGGGCCCTGGGGGTTTAGAGGGAAATATGGGGCTGGGCCCCCCAGCTCCCCGCCCCTGCGGAAATGGTTTTAAAATTTACCCGCCGGCGGGCCAGGAGCCGGGCCAAATTAAAGGGGGAGCGGGGCCCTAAAAGCAGCTGCCCCGGGGGCCCCCCCAAGCGCAGGGGCCCCCTCCAAAGCAACCCCCTACCCCCGGGGAAATTTTTACCCCTGGCCCGTAAAACAAAGCGATGAAAGCACATGGGGAAAGGGATAAGGGAATGTTCAAACGGGGCCCTTATTTTTGCCAAGTAATGCGGGGACAAAATAGCGCCCCCCCAAAAAAAAAACCGGTTTCCGTGCACGGGGGGGGGGGGTCCCGGGCTCGTGGCCCCAATACAAATTTTTTCAGGCGCGTACACGCTGTAAAAAATTAGCATGTCACTCTCTTTCCCCCCCCCAAGTATTCGCCGAGCGGGGGGGAAAAAAAGGGAAACCCAGTTCTCGAGAACTGTTTTTTTACCGTAATTTCTGGGACGGATTCCCCGCCCCTACTGCCCGCGCCCAAATACGGGGGGCAAATAACCCGGGTTGGGAACATCACCCAAAAAAGCCGTGTGGGAACGGCCCCAAAAAATTTTTTACCCCTTAAAATCCCTTTTATTATGGGTTTGGATCAGATCAAATATCTTGGTACATGAAACAAACGGCCATTAAATTTTTTGAAAGGGTTTTTTGGGCTGTTACCCAAAAAAACAAAAAACACCAGCATTTGGTTTTTTCCCAAGGTCCTTTTGAAAACAAGTTTAACCAAAAAATTTTAAAACCAAAAAATTTTAAAAGGAAAAAAACCCAAGGGCCACATTGTGGAAAACCCGTTTTTGGTCTAAAAAATTCACTTTTTTCCCATAAGTTAATTAAAAAGAATGAGTTTTAGCCCTTAAAAAAAGGGTTTTCCCAAAAATTTTTGGGGGCCCTTTCTGTTTGGTTTAAAAGCCCCCAATGGCCCGGATCCTTTGGGAAAGACCCGCCCAGTATTTTGGGCCAGAACATAACTCTTTGGGGTCCACGTGGGCCCTTTTTTCACCAAAGGGGTATTGTATTTCCCTCAAAATTTCACAAAAAAAATAAAAATTTTAGTATTTAAAAAGTGTTAAAATTTTTAGATATTAAACCCTTAAAATTTTGGGAGAATAAGGGGAAAAAACATTTTTTTTCAAAACCCAAAAGTAAATTTTCTAAAATTCAAAACCAGGTTTTTAAAAAAGGGGAAAACAATTTATAAAAAAAAAACAAATTTTACTGTACATGCTTGAGGGTACTGTGCCTTTTCATTGGGCCCAAAACACATTAAAGGGGAAAGACAGATGCTTTGACTCAACTTTTGTGCATTACAGTTTTAAAAAAAGGTGTACAGGTTAATTGTATTCAAGAGGGTTTGGTCCCCTTATTAATTGGACAGCGAGAGGCGACAAACGAGGAAAAAAAGGGGGGAAAGAGGGAAAGGGGTTCCCCGTACGTTTTACTTTTGGGGCCCACTTAGGGATTAAAGTTCTGTGCTTTCAATGAGCTCCCCCAGTTTAAGTGTTGTGCGGTTCACCCAAAAACAATTGACGCCATTCATTATGAATCATGGGATTCTGTTGAATGTCATACTGAAAGCGTTATAAGTTTCCGAACTATTTTGCATCCGCAATACATTAAGTGTCATCTATAGGTTTCAGCCATAAAATATTAGCCCTTGGGGTAAGTGGAGATCGGCAATTTTTTTTTTTTTTTTACTAGTCAACACTCTTAACCCTACAGGGTCTTTTTTCTGTACATATATTTCACATTTGTGTTCTTGTGGCTGCTTACAGCTACAATGGTGCTTCCATACGATAGAAATTTTGTACTGAACCTTTGGATTTGGCTTGCACATCCAATCTATATGTACAGCAGATTTGCGCTTGGACAATATGGCACAGGCTCTAGTAAACGACATTGCCAGAATCATCTTTTGCTATTTTTCGGTTGCATCAGCTAGGAAATATTTTTTTTATAAAATGTTAGACAATTGTATCCAAAAATGGTACTAATAACTATAGGTTGCCAAGACAAAAATATTCTTCTCTGACAGAAAAGTGAAAAAGCTTGGAGTACAGAATATGGTCATGTAAGTCAATTTTTCAAATATTTGGTTGTTAAAACTAGTAGACTATAAAAACTGCATTTCTACATATTTTATTGCTTTTTACCTTTTTTGCACCTTTTTTTTTTCTCCCATTCCTCCCAATAAACAGCTATTTTGGGGCTTCTTGATACATGATAAACTAAATGATATGACTTCAAAATCTAACTCATCCCTCCTAAAACTATTTAGTTTTTGTATTGACCTACCTTTATACAAGGAGAAAAGCAAAAAGTGAAAAAAATATCCCTCTTTAAAAGGTTATATTCTATAGATTAGATAAAATAGCATTAGTAAGGCCTATTTCTATGTAAGAATTATAAATTAAATGATTTTGTGTAGTAAAAACACTACTACTGTACTGTAAATAACAATTTTCAATGATTTGATTTAGAATAATCATTGAAAATTATCACTTTATTACACCATTACATATAAATACTCTTCTGACCACATCTCATTCATAATTAATAAGCTAATCCAGCACAGAAACCTGTCATTCTTTTATGTTAGGAGTAGTGATGAGCGATTGTGTCAACTATCGAGTCGATATCTACAATTATCATGACGATAGTCGATTACAGATTATCGCCGATGATCATTAAAGTCTATGGGAGAGGAACACACCTTCATTCTTACACCCAAACAAGGATAGAGAAGCTGGAATTAACATCCTCAACACTAAGCTGGATACTTGCTATGTCTTAGGTAAGACTATTAGGCAACAATAGTCACAGAAAAAAACAGATTATTCACTATCCCTGTCCTGGACCGCAGCATGACCCCAAAACCCGCTTGACCCACAGATTAAAAAGTGCTGGAAAAAGTAGTCTTTGAACCACCATTTTAGTTGAACTGGACATTGACTATACCTGTCCAGTACCGCAACATGACCATCAAACCTGCATGACCCACAGATTAAAGAGTGCCGGAAGAAAGTCTTTGAAGCAGTATTTTAGTGAAATGGACATTGACTATCCATATCCTGTAAATAAAAAATAAAAAAATCAAGTGTTCTTCCTTCAGTCCCTGAGAATTACAACTGCCCAGTAGGACTAGCAATTGATAGTTTTCAACAAACTATCGTACAAATGCATGATTAGCGCCAAACTGAGACGCACTGAGTGAAATAGAAGTATTTAAGTTATATGGATTAATATGGCAGCCTTCACACCACTGACTACGGCGTAATTTACTATCAAATATGTATAACACAATATAGGTACAACTGAGCTCTTTGCGGCAAACAGACGCACGGACTGCAATAAAACTTAAGTTATAGGGATAAGTTATGCCGGTTTTTGGGAACACTGACACGCAGTGATTGCAATAGAACTGAAAACACAGGGACAATTTCAACTCCTATCAGAGGTCTGCTGGCAAAAAAAGTGGTAAAACAATTTTTTCAATTGAAGATCAAAGGACACACTGAGCTTCAAAATATCTTCCTTTCAAATACCTCTCCTCCTGCCGCCCCCCCCCACCCTGCAGCCTCCTCTCCACCTCTCCCCGCAGCTGCACACACCAGTAGATATCCTTAAAAATTTCTCTAAATAAGAAATGAAATTCTCTAATCTAACTCTTGTTTCTAGTATTAGAAGAGACTATCAGAGCTGTTAGAACAGCTATTTGGTTTAAATGCAGAGACGCATCCTGCTGTGAAGTGTGATAGACTGAGTATGAGCTCAAACAGGAAATGCTGTTGTATAGATAAAACGAGGTCAAGTGATTTTTGCAGCCAATGAGATCCATACACCGCAAAGTGGTGACGTTGTACATCCTCCTCACCCCCCTCTATCCTCGGAGCTGATTGGCTGGCCGCCAAAATGACAGAAAACGCTGAAAATGGCGCGATAGTAATAGATTATCTGTAAGATTGTCACCTAAACTATCATGTGATCGGAAATTTCCAATAAGCCTAAACTGTGCCAATTTCATCTTTTGTCGATTTTTTTTATTTTATTTTATTTTTTTTTTTTTTTTAAATATTGCTCATCCTAATTGGGAGTTAACTACTTCAATTACAAAATCTTCCTTAATATGTAAGTGTGGGTTGTAGTAATCCTCTTTTATTGTCCTGCCATTTTTTTAGAACTAAAAAAAAAAACAAAAATTAGGGGGGAGCTACCAATACATATCACACTAAAACCCCCACACAAAATCCAAAAATCAAAACCTTAGCCAACAGTGGATCATGGATATAAAACTTAACTTTTATTAGTTAACTTAGAAAAAATTGCAAAAAATGACACCTATACACATTGTGAAAAACCTGAATACCGCAAGGAAGGGGAAGAGAAAAAGGAAGGTAAAAAAAACAGGGGATATGATGCCCTAATGTCACCCTACTGGGCCTAATTGATCCTAAGGCTATGTTCACAGGGCGTACAGTACACCCCGCAATTATGCCGGTGTTTGGGAGTCATGCTGATCGTCTTTACAGGGCGCCGCCTTCTCTTTAAGAGCTGTGTTAAGCTTGCATAGAGCACCCAGGGTAAGACGCCATCATTTTAAATGAATCGGAGAGTTGCCTTCCTTGCGGTATTATGGTTTTTTCACTGTGTAGGCGTCATTTCTTGCCAAGTCTACTAATAAAAGTTTTATATCATGATCCCATGTTGACTAATATTTTGTAGAACTGACAGAATACTCTTAGGAGAAATAATCTGAGACACTTAAGCAAAAAATTTCAAAACCTTTTTCTATTGCGTTTAAATAAAGATACAACCCCAGATTGTTTATAACCAACAAGCTAAGCCAGATAGTTTTAATGTACAGAAAAAAATGTGTGCAAATATATAAGTATACCTATATGTGTGCGTGTGTATATATATATGTGTGTGTATGTATGTATGTATGTACACACACACACACACACACACTGTTACACGCCGGTTGAGGCTTGAAAAATGTGAGAATGTATTGACTAGGTTATACTTAATTTCTTACTGTGGGAAAAATCCACAAAATATATAAGAGAAAATAGATTTAATTGATCTAGTGACCTCGTTATTACTTCCAGGGCTTGTCCAATTCTGTACAGAATATCAGTTGTTGACATTTGTTTTTACTATCAAAACATAATCTTTTTTTTTTTTTTTTTTTTTTTTTTTTTAAATTTGAATATATAAACACATGATACATTAAGAACTTTCATGAGCTTCCATGAAATGTTTCAACAGTCTTTTTTTGGGATGAATCAGTGTTACTAATTTTGGGTTCAGAGTTCGCTCATTCTCATCAGAAAGGTCCTCGGTCTGTTTTCTTTAATTCTGTGTCCGATTTCTTATATGCTAAAAACATATAAGTTTCTAAATGTTCTGGCAGAAGTCTCGGTCTCCTCTTGAATGTCCCCATACGTAGGTCAGTGAGGCAAATCCACTCTCCCCCACTTTCTTTGTCTGGGATCACATCAAACAATGACCGGGCGATATGACACTTACGTATAATCTCGAACTCCCTGAACATGCAGATAATGTTGCATCATCTAGAAGTTCCCCAATAAATATCTGGAGAGAGAAAAAAATATTTGGAATAAGGACCACATATACAAACGGAAAAATCAGACATTAAATATGAAACGATAAGGCTGGATATAGACTTTAGGAAACCTCTCTACGACCAGAAGAATTATCAAAAATAATACTTAATATATGTACAGAGCTACAAAATATACTAAGATGTTTGGTCACTTCATAATAAAAATTAATTTAACACTTAACAGCATGATCGTTCACAGAGAAGTTTCATTATAGTTTACAGTAAAATTGTTATACTTAAAGATTTATTACATAAAATGAGGTACAAATGTAAGCTTGGATTTCTCCTGTATGAGTAAGTTCACATTTACTGAATGCATCAGAATTCTATTGGTAAATCCTATTTTATATTATAGTGTACTTAATAGCTAATTTAACAAGCAGGAGACTTCTAAGAGTCAGAAACTTACATTTTTAGGAGCATCAATGTTACCCTGTCAAAAGGCTTAGGTTATGTTTTAATAAAGTATGATTCTGCACACCAGATTCACTATTTATTGGGTGCCAGCTGAAATTTTAAAGACTCATAAGAATAATTCAAATTTCACCCTTTCCCTTTAAAAATCCAAGGGGGCCTTTTTGTTTAAAAAACAAAAAAAAAAAATTGCCCTTCAGATGATTAATGAAAAATTTTGCCAGGTGTGCTACATTAAAATTTATCTCTAAAACCCAGGGATTTATTTTGGTTTTTTGGGACCCAAAAAAAAGATTTTGTGAAAAAAAAAGTATTAAAAACCCCCTTTAAAGACCGGGCCCCCCGTCCCTTTTTAAAGTTCCAAACCGGTTGGGGGGGTCGTTTTTTCCCTTCCCCCAAAAAAAACGTCCCTTTTGGGGGGTCGCAAATTTTGGCCCCTTTGGGGGGGTTTCGGGGGCCGCAGGTGGGACTGGGATCGGGGGTGTACTACCCCCAGGCCCCCCATTCCCCAAAAACATTTCCCCTGCCGCCCCGGGGGGGGTGGGGGAAACCTCCCCCAGCCCCGGTGGGTCCCAAAGGGGATCCCCTGCGAAACCCTCGGGGGGGGTTGGGGGGGGAAAAAACCTTTCCGGCCCAAAACCTGGTGCCCTTTTAAAACCCCTTTGGGTTTTCAGCGGTTTTCGTTCCCAACAGCGAAAACAAAAGGGGTTTCCCCCGCTTTTTCCCCCCCCCCGGGGGGGTCGGGAAACGGCTTTTACAGTCAAACCCTGGGGGGCCCATAGTTGGGCCCCCCGGGGGTGTTTGTGTTTAAAAAGTTTTAAATGGGCCAGGGGGCCCAAATGTTTTTGCTGTTCCCCGAAACACTGCCTGTGTTCCCTACTGAAAAAACAGAATTTTTTTAAAGTTTAAACATTAAAATTTGGGTTGGGTTAAAAAAAACACATTAAAGGGAAACCCCCCAAAAACCAAAAAAAAAACCCGTAGAATTAATCCCCAAAAAAATTTAAAATGTGAAAAAAAATGAACAGTTTTAAAAAAAAAAAACCAATTTTAAAAAAAAAAAAAAAAAAAAAAACTGCAGTTATTTTTTGTGGAAATTTAAAAAAAATATTCCCCCCATTAAAAAAATTACAACTTGTCTCGAAAAAAAAAGGGGGGTGGCCCCATTTCCAAAAATGCGGTTAAAAATTTAAAAAAAAATTTAAAATTTAAAAAATTTTTTGAAAAAAAATAAAATTTTTTGCCAAAAAAAAAATAAAAAAAAAAGTTTTTTGGGGTTTTATTAAAAATACTTTTTCAGGGGGGCCTTTTGGGGGCTTAAAAGGGGTTAAAAACTGGGGGCTTTCAATAAAATTAATTTTTTTTTACATTTTTGGGGGAATTTTTTTGGGTAAAATTGGGTTTTGGCAATAAATTTAAAAAAAAAATTTAGTTTTTCGGGGGAAAGGGAAAAAAAAAAAAATTATAAGTAAAAAGAGAAGGGGAAAAAAAAACCAGTTTTTGGGAAAAAAGGCTTAAAAAAAAAACTATAAAGAATTGAAAATTGATTTAGTATTTTAAATTTTAAAAAAATTTTAATGAAAAGGCCCCTTAATTTTAAAAAACCTAGTCTTTTCGCAACTTTTAAAATCAAAAAGATATCGAAGAAAAAAAATTTTTTGGTTTAAATTTCCCTTTTTCCCCTTGTTTTTCTTTAGAATAAAATAGCCCCTCAAATGCTTGTTTTTGCAAAGATCAAAATGGTTTTAAAAGGGGGGGGAAGTTAATCTTGGGCCTTTTTTTTTGGGGGGTTTTGTAAACCCCCTTTCCTTTTTCCATTCATAGCCCCAAAGAAAAAAATTGGGTTAAAAGGGGTCCCCGGGAAAAGAAAAAAAGTTAAAAGAATTTTTTAATTGTTCTTTTTTTTTACATAAAAAAAAAAAAAAAATTTTGAGGGGGGGGTACACCAAAATTTTTTTTAGGTTTTTTCATTAAATGAAGATTTTTAAAAAAAAAACTGGGGGTCCACTTTTTTAGTTTAAAAAATTTTTTATTTTAAAAAACCCCGCCATCAGGGAAAGGGTTTAAGGTTTTTTAATTCCCCGTATTTTTTTTTCCCCTATAAAAAAAAATATTCCCCCTTTAGAAAATTTCCCCTAGGGGTTATTTTTACGAAGGAAATTTTTTTGGCCCTCCCTTTCAAGCCTTTGTTTTCAGGGGGGCCAGTATTTTCTAAGCAATTTTTTTTTTGAAAAACCCAAAAGGGTTTTTTAATTTATATGTAGCTTTTTTTCTATTTGGGGGAAAAATTAAAAAAAAAAAAAAAAAAAAAAAAAAAAAAAAAAATTTCCTTTCCCAATTTTTAGTTTTCTTTTAAAAAATTTTTTGGAAAAGGTTGGGCAAAAAAAAAAAATGTGAGAAAAATATAAAAACCCCCATGGGGGTAAATGTAAAGGGGCAATTTTTAAAAAAAAATACAGTTTAAAAAAATATTCTGCATTCGGGATTTTTTTTTTTCCCCCAAAATTTTAAAAAAATTTTTTTTTGGTTTTTTTAGAGGGATTTTTTTTTCTTCTGAGTATTCTTTTTTTTAACAACCAAAAATACTGTTATGTTTTTTATTTTGGGGCAGGGACATTATGGGCCCGTATGTTTAAAAAAGCACTTTTAAAAAAACATACATGATGTTGGTAAATTTTTTTGGAAAAAAAAAATAAAAATTTGAAGAAACCCGTAGGGGAAAAATTTAAAAAAATTGCTTTTTCCCTTTTTTTGGGTTGCAAAGGGGTTTTAAAAAACCCGGGAAAATTTTAAAAATTTGAATGGGCGGGGAATTTTTTCAAATTCGATTCGGGGCCCCCTTCGCCGAAAAATTTTTCCGGGGCAAAAACGTTTCGTTTTTCCGGAAAATTAAAATTTTGGGCCCCCGGGAAACGCGTTAAAAAAAAAACAGCTATTTTTTCCCGGCTTGGGACAAAAAGCCTGCAGGGGGGGGGTTTGAATGGTTTTTTTTGCCATGCTTAAAAAAATTTCAGAGGGGAGCCCTTGGGGGTTTGGGTCTTTCATTTTTAATGTTGGGGTTTTTAGTAATTTAAAATTTTCAAAAATGACTGCCCCCCCGCCTTTTTTAGAATTTGGGTTCCCCTATAAAAAAATTCCCCCCGGGCAAATTAAAAGGGCAAAAAAAAAAAACTGGGGGGCCAAAAAAAAAAATCAAGGAAGGGGGTTTTAAATCCATAAAAAAAAAATGCCAGGCGGGAAAAAAAATGGAAAAAAAAAAAAAAAAGCTGAGAGGGTTAGGGGGGCAACATTAGTTTACAGTGGGGAGGTGAAAAGGCCCGGGACCACAGCCCGCCCTTGAGGTTTAGGGAGGGGGGGCAACCCTTTTGGGCCCTTTTTGGAGGCGGGCCCCAAAAAAAAAAAGTTAAATTTGGGGGGGCCCCAGAGGGGGCCAACCCCGTTTGGAGGGGCACGGCGGGAGCAGTTTTGGGGAATAAAAGGGAAGGGGGGCACCAAAACATTCTGGAAGGGGGCCCCCCCAAAAAAAGTTTTAGGGGCCCCAGGGGGGGGTGCCCCAAAAGATAAAAGTTTTGGGGGGACCATGGGACAGGCCCCCAAACAAACCCCGCATTTTGGTAAGGGTAGGGGGGGCACAATACATTTTGGATTTTTCACGGGGAAAAAAAAGCAGCCCCGCATGAGGGGCCCTAGGGGGTGGCCCCAAGAGTGGGTTTAAGTGTGTGGCAATAACCATCCCCGGTAAAAAAATGGTTTGGTTTGGGGAGAAAGGAGGGAAAAAAAAATTTCAGCAGATGTGTGGCCTCAGGTTGGGGGGTGGCAAACAAGGGGGAAAAGTGGCCTGAGGCAAAATTAAATTTTTAACCCAGGGGCTGACGCCTAACATTGGGGGTGTGGAAAAAACCCCGGCCCATCCCCCGGGCCCATTTTTAACTTTTACCAAAAAGGTTTAGGGCCCTTTTCCCCATTCCTGTGGGGAAAAGGGGGGTTCTCCTTTGGGGTTTAAAGGATGGCCCCCGCCCCACTGAAAAACCCGCCCCGATTTTCCACACAAATTGGGGCCCGGGCCCCGGGGGACAAGGGGGTTTTCCCCCTGGGAAAAAAAAATCGGGGAAAAAATTGGGGGCCCCCACCCTCCAGTTTTTGGGTGGGGCCCCGTTTGTCCAAAACGGGGGTCTTTTAACTGAGGTGGGGAGAGTGGGTGTTTCCCAAGGGGGCCCCCACAAAACCCCTTTTTGGTTCAGGACTTTCTTTTCCTTTCGTGGCGGGGGCTTTCCCCCCTCACTAGGGGGGGGAAGGAAAAACTTTCCCATCAGTGGGGCTTCCCCGAAAATTGGGTTTTTTTACTGGGGTGGGGGCTGGTTTTTTTCTGCTTTCCTTTTCCCCCCCCAACCTTCCCCCCCGCAGGGCCCCGGGGAGTAGTAAAGTGGGGGGCGTGAGGAAAAAAAAACCCCCGGGCCAAGGGCCTTAAAGGAAAGGGAAAAAAATGCCCCCCCCCACAAAGGCCCAAAAAAAAAAATGAATTTTTGGGGGGGATTTCCCCATTTTGTAAATTTTAGTTTGTCTTCCCTCTCAATAGGGGTGGGAAAAAAAAGGGTCCCAAAATTTTTGGGGCCGGTTTCGAAGGGGGCCAAATAGGGTAGGAAAAGGGGCCCGAAAATCAAACCCCTTTTTGCCCCGGGTTTTTCTGAAATAAATTTTGGCTGTCGCTAGCCAGGGGAAAAGGGGAGCTGCGGGGGGCATCTGCACAAGGGGACTCCGGGGGGGCTTTTCCCCGGGGCCTTTCCCTTTCCCTGTATTTTCCTTTCCAAAGGGGGCTTTGGGGGTTTAAACTTTTCCTAGTCCTTTTTTTTTCCCCCCCAAACTTTCCCAAACCCACCTTTTCCCCCAAGCTGCTCCTCCCCCCCGTTTACCTGGTAGAAAAACCCACTCATTTCCAAACCCAACCCAAACTTTTTTTGCTCCAATGGGGCCTCCTCCTCCAAATTTCCCGTCCCCCACCGGGAATTTATTTTTTGGCCCAAAGGGATGTAGTCGCCACGTCTCCAAATTTTCCCCCCCCCAGACAGATTTTTCCCGCCAACTGTTTCCAGGGGGCAGAAAAGGGGAGTGGAAATGAAGTTGTTTCACCCCTTAGTTTCCCGGCGACTGGGCAAAAAAAAAAACGGCGCCTTCCCCGAATTTGGGCCCCCCAAAAAAAAACCGGCAAGGTGTCACCAAAGGGGCTGCCAAAATGGGGGGTTTTACAAAAAAAAGTTACACAGGGGAGTACTTTTTCCGGCCCCCCCCCCCCCCGGTTCATCAAAAAAAAAACATTAAAGGGGCCCTTTTTTCCCGTTTAATTTTTTAGTGGGGCCCCCAAAATTTTGCAGGGTGGAAAATTTCCCGGGGGGGAAAAATCGCATAAACAGGGGGTGTTTTGGGGGGGGGGCCCCCCTTTTTTCCCCGCTGCAAACCCCGAGGAGGGTGTTCCCCGGCTTTGTACGAATGGATAAAAAATTTTCCAAAGCACAGTTTTCCCTGGCCATTTTTTTCCCCGAAAGTTTCTTAAGGATTTGGTTTGGAGGGACTTTTAGGAAAAAACCCTTTTTACAAAAAACCGATTTAAAAAAAAGTGGGGGCCATTTTCAGGACGCCCTTGGACCATCCCCCCTCGGGCAGCGCGGGGCAAACCCTGTTTTTCCTTTTCCCCTTGTTTTCCCTCCCCCCATTTGGGTTTTCCCATTTTTTCAAAATTGGGGCGGGAAAAAAACACAACGATTTCTTTTTCTGTTTTGACCCCGGAAACCCGTTCCTCCCCCGTGTGGAAAATTCGTTTCCCCCAAAAGGCCCAAACGTGTTTGAAAAATGCGTGGGGGAACCCCTTTCCTTTTTAACCCTGTGGTTTTGATTTTGGGGCAGTTTCTTGTGGGGGGCTTTTTTGGGGGGTGGAAAGGTGGTGGGGGGAGGGGGGGCCGGGGGGGAAAAAAATTTCGGGGCAGGAAAACAGCAGGGGGTTTAAAAAACGTGGAGGAGAAAAACGGCGGTTTTCCCCGTCCCCAAATTGGGTTGGGGTGCCGGGGGTGGAAGCAAAATTCAAACCCCGTGGGGCCGTAAAAAAAGGGGGGGGTTGGGTTTGGGGGTAAAGGGTTTTTGGTAGGGGGTTGGGGGTTGGTGGGGAAGGGGGGAAAAACAAAGAAAAAGGCCCTTTTTTTTTTTGGGGGGGTTTTGGGAAATTTGGTTTTTTTAAAATTTAGAAAAGGGGGGTTGGTTTTTTTGGTTTTTTTTGGAAAAAAAATTAGGTTGGGGGGTTTTAAATTTGGGGGGGGGGGGGGGGTGTTGGTGGGGGGGTTTTTGGGGGGGGGGGGTTTTGGGGGACTTTTGGGAAGGGAAGGGGGGGGTGGAGTCCAAAAAAAACGGGCCGGGAAACCCCTCAATTTTCTCACCTTGGGGGGAAAAGGGTTGGGGGAAAGCCTTTTTTTTTTTTTGGCCTTTCCCCCGTCCCTTTCGGGGGCGGGGCGACCCCGGGGGTAAGGGGGGGGCCCCGGGGGGGCCTTCCGGGGGGAGGACCCGGGGTTGGCAAAAGAGCGGGCCCCTTTTTCCCCCGGGTGGGGAACCCCCCACCCCCTCCCCCCCCTTTGGCCCCCGGTCCCCCACTGGGCCCCCGCCGGTGTTGCTGCCCCCGGGGCCCGGCAATTTGGGCAAACCGAAAAAAAAAAGCCAACGTTTTCTTTTTAAAGGCCCGGATTTTTTTTTTTGGTTGGTTTGGGGCCCCTTCCAAATTGTTTTTACCCATTTGGCCTGGGGTTTAAACCAACCTTTTAAAAGGGGTTCCCCTGGCCAACACGGGCTTTCACCCTTTTTTTGGACGATTTTTCTCTTTTAACCCTTTCTGGGGGGGGGCCTTCCCCCGGGGCGGGCTTTGGCCGGGGGAAAAAGAAACGGCCCCCCCCAAAGGGTTAGTTACGGATTTTTTTTTAAGCCAAAGGGGCCCCCTCTGGATTGGGGGCAGTGGGGCCCCCACCTTGGGCCCGTTTTTGGGGGCCCCTGGGGCTGCATTTTTGGGGGGGGGCCAAAAAGGGTTTTTTCCCCTGGGGCCCGCTTTGGCTTTCCCGGGGGGGCCCCCATTTCTTTATCCCTTTGGGCCCTCCCCGGGGGCCACAAAAAAACTTTCCCAACGGCCTAGGAAAAAGAACCCCCCCCTTTTTTTACTGAAGGGTTGGGGGGGGTGAAGGCCCCCTTTCCGCAATTTTTGGCCCCCCAACGGGTTTTTTTCCCCGGGGTTGGGCCCCCACCTCAACCCTTTTTTTTTAATCGGGCCCACTTTCTGTTCCTTTATTCCCCCCTGGGTTTTTTCCCCCTTTGGTATGGCCCGGGAGGGGGCTTGGACCTCTCACAAAACCCCTGTTCCCCTTTTCCCCTTTGCCCACTCCCCTTTCCCCATTCCTTAAATTTTTTAAATTTTGGGCCGGGGTTTCTTTCAGGGGAAACAGGCATATTGGGCCCCCCCCCTTTTTCGGCCCCCAAAGTAAGGGTGGCCCGGGCGCCCTCCTCAAAAATTGGGTTTATCCCCCCCTATATTTTTGTTTTGGGGGCTGAGGGGGAGAAAAAACCCCATAGTAGATGGCTGAGGGGAAAAAAGGGTGGGGGGCCCGGGGGCGGGGGGTGAGGGGCAGGTTTAGGGCCGCTTTACCCGCTCCCGGGGGCCAATTTCCCAAAAAAAAATAATTGTTTTGTCAGGGTTGCCCCCCGGGCTCCCTTGGGTTTTGGGGGGTTTCAAAAGGGGAAACTGGGAGGAAAAAAAGGGTGGGGCCTATTTAAAACCAAAACAAGGGGCCCCTTGGGGGTTTTCTAAAAAAAAAAACCCCCACGGCCGCTAGGGTTACAGGGGGCAGTTGGGGGGCCTTTAGAGGGGGGGACCCCTGTTTCACGTTTCCCCTTTTCTGTGCGCGGGGGGCCCGGGGGGCCCGTTCCAGGGGGAAAGTTTTGTGCCATTTCCCCTCGGGGAAAGGGGGCAGAGCCGGGCCAACCCCCCTCTGGGCTGACAACTTGTTTTTTTCTAAAAAAGTTAAAAAGGGGCCCAAAATGTTTTGATATCTGTATAGATTAAAAAAAAATACACCCCCGTTTTTGGGGTCCAAATGAAAACCCCAAAAAAAATAGCTTGGGTAAAAAAAAAACCCCTTTGATATTTTAAAATTTCGCCCCCCCAAATTTTGGGCCCGGAAAAAATTTTTCTTTTTAAGGTGTTTAAAAAAAAAAATTTTTTTTACTAAAAATTTAAAAAAACACCCAAAAAGGCTTTTTTTAAAACCCAAGGACCAAAAAAATTGGGGGCCAAGGAAAAAAAAAAGGGGAAAATTTTTTTGGGGGTTTTAAAAAAGGGGCGGGTTTTTTTTTGTCAGCACACCAAACCCCAAAACAAAAGCTTAATTAAACCCCCGGAGGTTAAAAATTTCGAAAAAAAAATTGAGCAGCCAAAAAAATTTAAAAATGGAAATTTTTATTTTTTTAAAAAAAGCTGTTTTTTTTAAAAAAGAAAACAACAGGGGAAAATGGCTTAAAAATCCCACTTTGATAAATTTAATAATTTTGCAACTGCAGTGGGGCGCCCCCCCTGGGGTTTCAAAAATCCAAATTTCCCCAAAAAAAAAATTTGAAATTTGGAAAAAAACCCTTAAGGAAAAAAAAAAACATTTTTTTGGGGGGCAAGCTTTTAGACCCCCCCCAGGGAAAAAAAAACCCAATTAAAAAAAATTCAAAAATTTTTCAATTTAAAAAAGGGGCCCTCAGCCGCGGGGAAACACCTTCCCTGAACAGTACAGTTGGGGAGGGGGGGGTTGGTTTTAAACTCCCCGGGGGTCGCGCCCGGGCTTATATAGGCGGGGGGGGGGCGGGGCCGGCCCGAAAACCCGGGCCGGGGCCTTGAATTTGGGTTCATCTCTGCACATTTTTATTGGGAGGGGGAAAGGGGCCTTTTCCCCGCAGGGGGGTGGGTTTTTCCCCCCCCCTGTTTCTCGCAGCCATTTTCTCAATCAAAAAAAACCCCCACCTTTTGTTCCCCCCAAAAAATTTCCCCAAAATTCGGGGGCTTTTTGTTCCCAAACCCGGGAATTTTCCTGAAAAAACTAAAAAAGAATTCCCCCTTCAGTTTGAATTTGAATTTTTGCCCCTCTTTTTAATTTTAAAAACCAAAAAAAAAATTTACAAAAAAAAACCAAGGGTTTTGGAAGGGAAAAAATAAAACCCATTTTCCATGTGGGAAAAAATATTTTAAAATTTTCATTTTTTCTAAAAAAAAAAAAAACACCAAAAAAAATTTTTTTCCCATTTTTTTAAAAATTTTTTCCGTAGGCATTGAAAAAGGGTGGAAATGATGGGGTATTTTTTGGGGGGCCTTTTATTTAAATTTTAATTCATGTTCAGGGGTTGGAAAAAATTGGTTTCCCACCCCCGATTTGGGAAAATTTTGGCCCTTTTTAGGGGGCTTTTATTCTTATTCTAACCAAAAAAAATTTTTTAAAGTTTGGGGCAATTGAAGTTTTTATCTTTTCCTGCCTAAACCAAAATTGGGAAAACTTTTATTACCCTTAAAAAAACATAAAATTTTTAAAATTTTTTTGGGCAAAAAGGTTTTTTTGGGTTTTTGGGGCTTTTTGCCCCGCATACCCCAAAAATTTCCCAAAAACAAAAAATTTTGCATTTTTTAGTCTTCCCCAATTTGGGTGGAAAAAAACAGGGAAAAACCTTTTGGGGCCCAACGGGGTTTTAAACAAGGGGGTAAAGGAAAAAAAACCCGGGGTAATTTTGGGTTTAGTTTTTATTTTTAGGTTTTGGATTTTTTAAAAAAAACAAAGTTTAAAAGAAAATCAAACCCCTTGTTTATTTTAAATTTCAAAAATTTAAAATCACCCGTTTATAAAAAGCTAGAAAATATTTGTTTTTTAAAGGTGTTTAAAAAAAAAAAAATCAATTTGGAAAACCTCCTTTTCCCCATTAAAGTTTTGAAAAAAAAAGCTTTAAAAACAAAAATTTTTTACCAAAACAAGCCAGTTTAAAACCTTTTAGATGGGGAAAAAAAAAAAAAAATTTTTTAGACCAAGGGCAGGGGTAGGGGGTTTTTTTTTATTTGCCCCTTTTCCAAAAAATTTACCCTTAAAAAAAATTTTTTTCATGTCCCCTTTATTTTCCTTTAAAAAAAACATGGAAAAATTCAAAAAAAAACCTTATGTTTAAATTGGGTGCCCCCAAAGGAATTTTGATTTTTTGGCAAGGGGGCCTTTTTAAAAAAGATAAAAATTTAATTTAATTTTTCATTTTCCCGTGTCTTAATGTTTTTGTTTCCCAAATTTAAAGTATATTTTTTAATTTTTCCCAAAAGAAAGGAAAAAAAAACTCTGAGGAAAAAAATTTTATGTATTTGGGGCCCTTAAAAAAAGGATTAAAAAGCATGGGAAGGTGATAAAAGAAAAAAATGACAAAAAGGCCCTTTTTTAAACCTGACTGATTTTAACTTTCAATTGTTTTTTTTTTTTATTTTTTATTTTCCAAAACAGGTTTTTAAAAATTTTTTTTAAATTTAAAAAAATTTAAAAAACGTTCCCCCAAAAAAAAAGCTTAAAAAAGTTCACAAAAAGGGGTAGATGGTGATATGCATGTACGAAACGGACCATAGCCATTAAAAATAGTATAATGTGTAATAGGCAATTACTAGTTGTGGAACTTTGTAGTATATTATAAGCTTAACATTGAGTATTTATCCACTTCTATTCCTTAATTGCGTGGTTTGTTTATTGTCATATATAGATTGATATAGATATATATGAGAGCTCCAGATCTTATGGCTATTTTTCCTTTACTCGGATAACATTAAGGGAACCACTAAATTAGTCAAACCTACTGGATAGTTTAATTTGACAATAATTAAACTAATTTTTAATCCAAGAACTTCTTACTTCAAAGAAACAGGGAAAGAAGTGAATGGATATAGAGAACATTACCTCAACAGTTATTGGACCATGAATCTCTTACTTTATTTCAGTTGATTTTAAATAAATTCAAAATAAAAGAACTTTCTTTTTGTTTATATGGCTCTGCATACACTAAATTACACGCATAATAGTGATAATCTGGTGTTATGCTGTACATTATTGTAAAAAAAAAGAAACCTTTTTAGTAGGATAAAAGAATGCTAAAAATCATTAGATTGAGGTACCAAGTAAAAAAGTCACGTGTGCAAATGATTATTCTCAATTCACACAAGACTGTACAGGGTGGAGCTGCTCTTCACAGCTTTTCAGAGCATCAGTAAAAAATGCATGCCGGACATGGGCTACAACTATTGTCACATATAGTAAGACACAAAACCACCCTGTACTGTCCAATGTGTATTGGGGTTGGTCAGTCCCCCTCTATCCATTGTCCCCTGAGAAGGGGAAACTGAGAGCACAGAACCCCGGAGCTGTTTCTGTTTTACTTTTTGTATCATACAATATAATCCACACTTCCAGCCCTATAGCATTGTGTAAACCTTTTTTATTCATCTTCTGTGTTACCAATGCAGTTTTCTCCTCAAAAGGCAAGTGGTGCATTTTACCCTATAGCACAGGAATTAGTTGACTTTTTTGTTTTTCCATTACCATTAATTTAAATCGTATTGTCTGCTCTGTGGTTAGGTTATAAAATATTAGCACCAAGGTTGTAAGTAGAGATGGCCAATTTACTGGCTGACTTGAGTTAAGCAATTCACAAATCAGGCTTCAATTTATTGATCATGAAGATATATAGTTTCTTTGACATGTGCTTTTGATAAAATAACTATTGTGGCACTGCTGCTATAACATTCATAGTGACTGCAACAGTGACCACAGTATCACTGAAGCCCAGGCCAGAAACACAATATCCCACACTAGTCATCAAGACATGCATGTGTGTTAAAATTGCATCCTGAAACTAGCTAGCATTAGGGCTTTCTGACCTTGTCTATCATAAGGGTGAAAAAGATTAGTGTGCCTTCATCAAGTTTAATGTTGAGTTTAGGAAAATACAGGCAGTCCCTGGGTTAGGAACAAGATGGGGACTGTAGGTCTGTTAAGTTCAATTTGTATGCAAGTCAGAACAGGCATATTTATTAAATGTAATGCCAGCACAAAAGGGTTTTATTTCAAATTTTTAGATAGTGCAGAGAAGGTATTTTACATTTGTTTTTGCCCCTGTGAAGATTTCGCCTTATTTTCACCTCATGTGTTGCTGTGCCATGCTGGAACTTGTTCCACTGCTACTAACTACTGTGGAACATAGAACGAATAGTGCAAGCATGCCCCATAAGTCTGTTTGTAACTAGGGGTCAGATGGAAGTTGGAACGGTATAAGTCGAGGACTGCCTGTATAGACAAACATGGTTTTATTCTATGGACTGATAAACTGGTCAGTTAGGCAAAAGAATCCACCCATATCTAGTTGTAAGCTCTTTTAGCCATGACGCATCTCCATGTTGCACAATATAGAGTGCTGTGTAATTTAAGGGTGTGTCTTAAAAATTAAAGATAACAATGTCTACTTTTAGAGATTCGGCTACAGTTGTAGAAATATCATAGAAAACAAGCCTACATCAATCTATATCCATGAAAAAAATAGTTATAAATTCTGAAAGCAATAAGGAAAGATAATTCTGGCTCCATCTACAAGAAGTTCTTTTGGTGTTATAGGTTCAACATATCAGTAAAGGCCTATGTACATCTACTATTTAGGACTTAAATGAGTCTGAGTAGAAACAATTACTATTGTAAATGCAAAAAGAGAAGACCTATTGGGGTGGATTTATTCTTACAGTTCCTGTCTAATTCTCTATGGAGTATCAGTTTAATCAGGAATAAAGACATATATATATTTCAGCAGTGTAAAACTCAAGCTAAGATATAACCGTTGGGCAACATGTATGAATGGGCTACGCCAGTTTTCTGGCTTGCTTTGAGCCAAAAAGCCTATCGTTGCCCTGTTCTATACGTGTTTGAGTAGTCTTGTGTCTAAACTTGGCACATTCTGCACCAGACACGACACTTTTGAATGCGGCAAAACATGCTATGCAAGGCATACAACACGGTAGATTTATGAACCCACATACCACATTTTCATAAATTCAGGTGCATTCTACCGTTATCTGGTTTTGTTATGCACGGAAAAATGTATGTTAATGTGTTCACTGACTTAAGAAGGTGGGTGAATATTCAACGTACATTGACATTGTCCATTTTTAGATTTCCTGTCAAATAGACATTACATTTTAACAGATGGAAGACACAGGGCGCTGTGCTTTTCAAGTTTAAAAAAAACATATGTTAAGTTATAGTTTTTATAGTGTATGGAAAATGTATACTTGAAATGCATACGTTGGTATACATAATAAAATATAAACAAACTTACCCAATCACATTGCAAAAAGAAGTGACAGCCAATAGAAACATTTGAAAAAAATTGGATATCAAATGTTTGCTATAAGGTACATGTTTTGACGTATGGTCAAACTCGGTGTGCACTAATCCTAAACTGTTTGACTGCATGGCTTAGAAGGGAAAGGGCGCTATTTGGCTTTTGGAATGCAGATTTTGCTAGAATAGTTTTTGGTTTCCATGCCCCAGTTGTAGAGCCTGTAGGGTATGAATACAGTGAAAATACAACCAGAAGTGATCTTATTTTGGAAATTACACCTTCAAGGTATTATTCTAGGGGTATAGTTATTAAAAGTTCTCTTGTTCCGAACACAAAACAAAGGTATTGTCTGTAATTAAGAGTGTTCAACTGCTGTGTATGGAGTAGGTTCTGCTTCTGAGACCACTCAATACATACATTGACATTATGATGTACATGTATATCAGGAGGAGTAAAAACTAGTGTTTTTGCATTCATTCTTTTTTTATTTATTTTTTTTTATTTATGTAGTAAATGTAATGGGACATTGACAAATACAATTTATCCTGCAAAGAATAAGCAAAATAAATAAAATTATGGATTTTGAAAGGCACAGAACAATAATTTTAAAATAATTGGATGGGTCTCCAAGGCAGCATATTGGTTTTATAGGTTAGATAATATAGCCTTAGTAAAGGCCCATATACATGTAGTCCTCCTCCAACAACATCTAGTATCTGAGTAAGCAAATCCGGTTATGAAACATGTTCTTATCATTTGAGTCAATTAGCTACCTTCTCTGATTCTGGGCCTTGTTTTTTACAAACAGCACTGATACATTATCTCCTTTCTATTTAGGAGCTTTAAATAGAACAAATAGATAAATCTTAGAATAAATTATTAAAGACGCTCTTATACACATCTAAGAAATTCCATAACCTTTTCTCAACAAGTAACAAAGTACCTTAGTCAGATGTACAAATATGTTTTTATGGACAAGTCAATTTTAAATGCCTTTTGTGATTAAATTGTTGAACAAAGCTAATGTAAAATCTTATAATAGTTTAAAACTGCAATCTGTTTTCATGATTCCAAAATATACATAATGTATTGCTTGTGAGTAGTGTTGAGCGATTATCGACAAAGTTGAAATCGGCACGGTTTTTATGTTCGGATTTTTTTCGATCACGCGATAATTTAGGTTAAAATCTGCACATCTATTAATATCTCGCCATTTTCAGCGCTTCCTGTGATTTTGGCGGCCAGCAAATCGGCTTACAGAATAGAGCAGGGTGAGCTGGGTGTGCGACGTCATAAATGGGATGTGTATGGTTGCGATTGGCTGGAAAATTCACATGAACTCATTTTACATAGAACAGCCCTTCCTGTTCATGATCAGTGTGTCTGTGTCTCAAGAGCAGGACGTGTGCTCGGTCTCTGTCAAAATAGCTCAGCGAAACTGTTCTATTTGTTCACACAGATATCTATCCTTTTAGCTGTTTACATTAGAACTTAGGTAAATTAGAGATTTGCAGATTTTAGTTACTTAGGCTGAGAATTTTAAAGGAGCATCTAGCTCTGTACAGGGGAGGCGGGGGCTGCGGGCGAACACAGGCAGAAAGGCTATTTAACCCCTTACGGACCAGGCGTTTTTTTTGGGTGACACGTTAGTTTTTCCCTCCTCGCATTCTGAAAGCCATAACTTTATTTTTCCACCTACATAGACACATGAGGGCTTTTATTTTGCGGGACAAGATGAACTTTCTAATGGTGTTATTCACTATACTATAGAATGTACTGGGAAACCGCAAAAAAATTCCAAGTGGGGCAAATTGTGAAAAAAAATGTATTTTCGCCATGTTTGCGAGGGTTTTGCTTTTACGGCGTTCAATCTTCAGTAAATATAATGTGTTATCTATTCTAAAGGTCGTTGCGCATCCGGCAATACCAAACATGTAGGGTTTCCGTTATGTTTTGGTACCTTAAAAAAATTCCAAACATTTTCTATTTTTGAAATTTGCGCCATGGCGCTATTTTGTGCGACCAATAACTTTTTTGTACTATCACCTACGGACGTCAGTGAGGGGGCACTTTTTGTGGGCTGAAGTGTGCTTTTTATTGCTAGCAGTTTGGAATGCATGCGACTTTTTTGATCATTTTTATTCCATTTTTTGAGTGACGTAAAATGACCAAAAAACGCAATTTTGGCGTTTGGAATTTTTTTTCTTCTACGGTGTTCAGTGTACGGGATAAATGATGTTATATTTTTATAGATCGGACTTTTTCGGACCCGGCGATACCAGATATGTGTAACTTTTTTTTTATAATAATTTTATTTGTAAAATGGTGAAAGGGGGGTGATTTGAACTTTTTAATACTTTTTTTTTTTTTTGTGTTTTAACTTTATTTTTATTTTTTTTACTGTAACATTGAGGCCACCTATGGTACTTGACCACTAGATGGCGCGATTGTTGATACAACCTAATGCATTGCATAGGGTGTACAAAGATGGCGGTTTCCCTACTTCCTGTCTGCGGAAGGAAGTGGGGCAAACCGGCCAGGGTAAGTGACGGGAGCCTTCACAGGGCTCCCCACCACTATGCCCGGTGATCGGATGGGTGCAGCATAGCTGCGCTGATGCCGATCACCGCAACGATCGGTGCGCGGCACCGATCGGCGTTAATTCAGAGGCCGCGGCCATCTTTGCCGCGGCGCCTTATGGGCAAAACAGCGGCAGCGGGCGGAGCTACCCACCGGCGCTGTTACTGCCGGGTGTTAGCTGCGATTTGCCGCTAACACCCGGCGGCTGTGCGGGGGGGGTCGCGGAGCGCTCCCCCTGCAAAGCCCCTTAGCGGCCCTGGGACGTACTGATACGCCCAAGGTCGTTAAGGGGTTAAAGGAGAGTGGATATTGTGCAGCCCAGACTGTGTTTAGAGTTTAGACCCTGCATTGCAATGGGTTTTTATTAATACTTTTTTGGCCAGTTTTTTGGTGAAATATAACTTGTATGTTGTGCAGCCTGCACTTTGAATTTGAATACAGCAATTTTGTCATCACCGCAGGTGTATTTGATAGGTGCAAAAAATACCTTTTATTATCCATATACATTTCAGATAGGTGTTTTTTTCACTTTGGCGCAGGCCAGCTTTGTTCATAGATCCACCTTGCACTTAAATTTGAATATAGCAATTTTGTCGTCACCGCAGGTGTATTTGATAGGTGCAAAAAATACCTTTTTATTATCCGTAAACTAGTGATGAATAGTGTTGAGAGATTAATATCGACAAAGATGAAATCGGCACGGAATTTACATTGATCGGATTTTTTAGAGCATGCGATAATTTAGGTTAAAATCTGTGCACAATCTATTAATATCACGCCATTTTTGGCGCTTCCTGTTATTTTGGCGGCCAGCAAATCAGCTTACAGAATAGAGCAGGGTGAGATGTGTGTGCGACATCATGACTGGGATGTGTATGGTTGCGATTGGCTGGAAAAATCACATGACCTTGTTTTACATAGAACAGCCCTTCCTGTTCATGATCAGTGTGTGTCAGTATCTCAAAGCAGTACGACATGCGCTCTGCCTCTGTGCAAACAGCTCCGCGAAATGATTCTATTGTTCAGAGACAGCTCCACTTTTAGCTGTGAGCCTTAGAACTCAGTTAGATCAGAGATTTGCAGATTTTAGGTAGTTAGGCAGAGAATTTTAAAGGAGCATCTACCGCTGTAAAGTCATGGGGGGACCTTTTATTATCCGTATACATTTCAGATACGTGTTTTTTGCACTTTTGCCCAGTCCAGATTTGTTGATAGAGCCACCTAGCAGTTAAATTTCAAAACAGCAATTTTGTTTTAATATGAGTGATTTGAGAATAGTTGTGATTTGCTGTCTTTTAATACTAGACGTTCCAAAACTCTTCCGTACCCTCTCAAATTTTATCTTTATGAACCTGGAGCGAAATGCAGGTGGTAAGCGAGCAACGGGGGGGGGTAGGACATGGAGGTAGAGGTACGAGAGAAGTTGCTCCTTCCAGTGCTGGCGACAACACGCAAGCCAGAGGATTGTCGGTTGCAGGACCATTATGCCTGTCATCGCTGGGTCAGGGCCCTGTGACTCTCAGTAACGAACAGCGTCGCCAATCTGTTCAGTGGTTAATGCAACCTGCATCCAGCAGTCTTACCTCCTCGTCCTCCCAGTCACGGCCACAAATGTCGTCATCAGCATCCGTCCAACATGAAGCGAAGGCAGCCCAAATGTCAACTCGTGTACCCACCACTGTGGATAATCCATTTTCTGAAGACCTCTTTGATGACAAAATGCGGTTGGGGTCAGAAGGCATGTTAAAAGATCAAGAGGCCAAAGAGGATGATTTTCTCTGCTCTGACACCCAGTTACTGATGCCATCAGAGGAGGAGAAGGAAGCCGGTCAATCGGCAAAAATCCCGGGCGGTCGGCAACGCCTTGCAGTCCCTGTTGCTTGTAACCCGCAGCTCCTGGATGCAGAATGTCAGGACGACAAAGTCACCTGTGTTGATGATGATGATGATGATGATGATGATGATGATGACGACATTGCGGATCCATCCTGGTCTTTTCCGCAGAATTTGCTTGCGAGCGCTTCATCACTGGACGAGGAGGAAGACGATGGGGTAGTGTCAATACGGGTCCCGCCTCAAAAAGGGAGAGGGCGGTCGCAGAAGTCCGCTGATATGATTCCACCAGCCACGGTCAGCGGAAACCCTGCTCCTCGCTTATCGCTGTCAAAAAATTCCAGGACCTCTCAAGCCTGGGCCTTCTTTGAGCAAGCCTCTGATTCACCCAGCGATGTCATATGCCGCCTTTGCCGTAAACGCATAAGTAGAGGCAAGAACCTTAAGTGGTTAACCACCACCAACATGTCTAGTCACATGCAGCGAATGCATGAGTTGAAATGGAGGCAACACTTGGCCAAAAAAGGCCAGACCGACGCCAGACTTCCAACCACTGTCACACCCTCTGTCTCCGCCTCCTCCTCCTCTGCCACCACCAAGCGTTCCTCAGCTGCCCATGTCTCTCAGAATCATGATCAGGGATCAGCCTCCGCTTCAGCATCCACCATCGCCCGAGTACCACCAGCACCACCAGAGACCCATCCTACCCCTTCTCCTTCCGCCAGTTTGACAACCTGCACGCTGTACAGCGGCCAGTCTAGCAGCCAGCCTTCTGTCTTCCAGGTTTGGGAGCAGAAGAAACACTTTAACCCAAACCATCCCAAAGCCAAAAGCCTGAATGTCGGCATTGCCAGGCTTTTGGCCTTGTAAATGTTGCCTTTCCGTCTCGTGGACACAGATGGGTTCCGCCACGTCATGGCCCTTGCCTGCCCCAAATACCAGATGCCATTCATGCATTTCTTTTCCAGAAAAGCCGTCCCTGCCCTGGCCAGCCACGTGTCATCTAAAATTTCAAGCACGTTGTCTGCATCTGTGTCCGGAAAAGTCCATCTCGCCACCAACACATGGACTAGTAAGCACGGCCAAGGCCGCTATATCTCTGACAGCTCACTGGGTGGATGTCTCTGAGGGTGATGGTGGCTCTCGGGCTCGGCGCACGCTCTTCAAAACCGCAGGGATGGTGCAGGGCTCTTTCCCCCAAGGTCCTCTGGTGGCATCACGGGCCCAGAGACACCAGGCCGTGTTGAAATTAATCTGTCTTTGAGACTGTCCACACACTGGTAAGGAGCTGTGGACTGCTCCCCGCAACGAGACCGAGCGCTGGCTGGGTGACAAAAACCTTGTGCCAGGCAAGGTGGTGTGCGATAATGGTCGAAATCTGCTGGCCGCCCTTAAGATCGGTAGGCTGGAGCACATCCCTTGCCTGGCACATGTCATGAACCTCGTCGTCCAGAAATTTCTAAAGCACTACCCGGGTCTGGACGACCTGCTGAAGAAGGCTCGAGGTCTGAATTCGCACTTCCGGCGATCGCACCCTGCTTCTTCCGCCTGGCTTCGTTGCAGCGTCAGCTCTGCCTCCCCGTCAACCGTCTCATTGTTGATGTGGCAACACGCTGGAATTCCACCCTCCACATGCTCCAGCGATTGTGGGAGCAGCGCAATGCCATTACGCAGTACGAAATGACACATGGCCTGACAAGCAGCGGTGCGGACCTCGGGGTGTTGAGCCACCGAGAGTGGAGGCAGGTGAAAGAGCTCTGCACCATCCTTGCCAGTTTTGAAGAAGCCACCAAAATGGTCAGTGCGGACAATGCCCTTGTCAGCATGAGCATTGTGGTGATCTTAGTTCTGGAACTATCGTTGGACACTCTGAAACAACAGGTCCCGCCAGCGACGGAGGAGGAGACGGACAGATGCGGACACGGAGCCTTTCTCTCCGTCGAATCCACAAGGCCCGACAGTTTCACAATTTTATCGGTCTTCATTCGGCAGTGGTTCGGGGTCCAGGGCTAGTGCAAGGCGGCGCCTCAGCTCTCAGGGTGCATCATCTGAGGCAAGTCAGGGCTGTGTTGAAGCTGTGCCGGAGGAAGTGGAGGAGGAGGAGGTATTCCTAGACGACGTTACCGATGTCCCTGCCTTGGAAAGAGGGTGGCGCGAATTTGGGGCGGAGGAGGAAGATGAGGAAGATCAGTTTGCTAGTGCCCCTCGACCCAGTGGCTTGGGAAATCATGGCTCCAGCTCTCACGAGTGCTTGGATGCTCCATTTCCTCCAACATGATCCTTGCATTAAGGCCATCAAAATGAACAACAGTTACTGGGTGGCCACCCTCCTGGATCCCCGGTACAAAACAAAACTCAGCACTTTCCTTCCACCCACCCAAATAGAGAGTAAAATGCAGGAAATGGAGACCTTGCTGATTGATCAACTGGAGACATCTGTTGCGTCTGCTTCACATTCTTCAAATGTCACGGTGGATCAACGTCAGCGACGTGAGCAGTAGATTGCCAAGTAGGCGTAGCGGCAGCAGCAGGCAAGGTGGTAGAAGCCTAATGGGTGACCTCTGGCAATCTTTATTTACCACCTCACCAACGCATGCAATGCAGGGCACACATCCAACACACAGAGACCAGCTTAAGATCATGGTGCACGACTATCTGCGTCTCAACACAGATGTTTTTGTATGTGTTCCGGACCCAATAGACTTCTGGGTATCCAAAATGGACGAATGGCCCGAGCTGGCTCGCCACGCCATAGAGCTGTTGTCCTGCCCAGCAGCCAGCGTCATATCTGAGCGGACCTTCAGCACAGCTGGAGGAGTCATTACAGACAAACGCATCCGGCTTTCCACAGATAATGTGGATCGTTTGACTTTCATCAAGATGAATCAGGCATGGATCTCTGATGTTGTGGCCCCAATTGCCGAGGTCACCGATTAGTTGCCAGTCTACTTCACATTCCTCTTCAAACAGAAATGGTCCTCTTAAACTTTTTTTTTAAAATGATCATTTCTTACTGCAATTTTTATTCTCTTTTCCCAACAGTTCATTTTGCTGGTTTTGCTGTGATGAGCGATTTACGTTGACTATCGTCATCGGGTCGATAGTCGATATCGGCATTTATCAAGACCATTTCCGATAGTCGATAATAGATTATCGCCGATGACCATTAAAGTCTATGGGAGAGGAACAACACCTTCATTCTTACACCCAAACAGGGCTGGAGAAGCTGGAATTATCCACAACAGTCAAATGGATACGTGCTACATCTTAGGCAACACACTTAGGTTATAAAAGCCACAGAAAAAAAGTCACAGACCATTCACTATCCCTGTCTTGTACCACAGCATGACCCTTAAACCTGCATCACCCACAAATTAAAAAGTGCCAGAAGGCAATATGATTTGAACAATCATTTTACTTGAACTGGATATTGAATATCCCTGTCCTGGAACGCGGCATGAGCCCCAAACCTGCATGACCCCAGATTAAAAAGTGCCGGAAAAAGGAGTCTTTCAACCACCATTTTAGTTTCACTGGACATTGACTATATCTGTCCTGTGTCGCAGAATGACCATTAAAAAGTGCTGGGAAAAGGAGTCTTAGAACCACCATTTGACATGGACTATATCTGTCCTGTACTGCAGAATGACCCCTAAACCTGTTTGACCCACAGATCACAAAGTAGCACTATGCTATTTTGTACAATGACTGTCATTTATTATATTTTTTGTTAACTGACATTTTGTTTACAGAATTTATTTAGGGAAGTTTTATTTCTAGTTTCACATTTTCATTTTGCTTTTTTTCAAATGTGATAACGTACAACATACACCCCTCCCTGCAGTTTAAAAGGTATTTTTAACACGTGTAGATGTGTTAATTCATTCACACACCCCATAAGTAATAAAAATGTCCTAATCATCCCCAAACCACTTCTTAGTTGAGAAGATATTTGCCCTCCTGGCTTCTGAGAGTGATTCAGCCAATTAATTCATTGGTTTCATTTTTCCTCCAAATCCTCCTTCAGTGATTAGGGACAGACTCCCCTGGAGATCAAATGATGTGACCCCATAGTGACTCCAGCCCCAGAAAATTTTAAGCCTCAAATTGTGCAATTTCTGTCCAGCCCTGGGGCCCTTTTTGACACTACTTAACCGCACAGAAATCACCTTTTTCAAAATCTGGAGAAATTTGAAGCTCTCCTGATTGCCCCTAATGGTGAGAGCCATTGCTGCCGTCAGTCATCTGTTAACACGGAGGTTCAGCTGACAGGGCTGGAGTTAGAGTGGGTGCGGTGAGAGGCAGGGCGGTGTCCATCATCTATTAACATGGTAAAAATACCCTTATGACGCAGCAATGAAAAACGGTCGTGCTGAAGCAGAGTGCAGAAGTGGGAGTTAAGACCTCCAGCCTTCCTCATTACACAGTCCAGACCTGAGTAGCGCTTGCCCCTCCATATGAGTGTGGAACAATTGAGCTTCACTTGGAAATGCTGGTGGTTGACGCTCCTGTTCCACCCAGATGCCCTTTTTCTTGGCATTCTTTTTCTCGTTTTATTCAACGTGCTGGATGAAATTGTCTGTTCTTTGTTCTCTGTCCGTGCTCCATACTCCTTGTCCTCTGAATAATCTACATCTGGTCTAGTTTTCCTATACCTCCCTTTTAAAATTCAGAGGAATATTTGTACCAGCTGTTTTGTACATGCAAGTTTTTTAGTAGTTTAATTCTAGAAAACACATTTTTTAAATAGGATGGAATCCCACCACAACTTTGTTTCTTTTTTTTTGTTTATTGTATTAAGTGGGTTGCCTCACTACAGGGATTGCTAGCTATGTTAAAGATCTTGCAAAAACAAGTCATTTTGCAATGTGTACATTAAGTGTCCTATCTATTCCTGTTTTTGACAGCACCATGCCCCATAAAATTCAAAACATGACCCTTCAGCCAGTCTTGACAATTGTGAAGAACAAATGTCTGTTAGAAACCACGTTTTTAAAATAGGACCTGTAGTATAGCTGCATTTCACAGCATGACCCAAACTATAAAAATGACTTTCCAGCCACTGTTGAGGGAGAAATTGTGAGGGAGAAATGCCACTTAAAAGCCACATTTCTGTTCCAAAGGACCTTGATTATAGCTGTATCTCACAGCACCATGACCCCAAAACCATTGACAGTGCGAAAATTTTGAAAGATGAAGTGAGTAAAAGGAATACCTTTTTTTTCATGAAACCTTGTACAATTGGCGTCTCTTATAGTCTCCTCACCTCAAAACCAGCAAAATGACCTTTTGGGAACTGAGAATAAAAAATGCAGTAAAAAATGATCATTTTAAAAAACCTTTTTCAAGAGGACCTTTTCTGTTTGAAGAGGAATGTGAAGTAGACCAGCACCTAATCGGTGACCTTGGCAATTGGGGCCACATCATCAGAGATCCATGCCCGATTCATCTTGATGAAAGTAAAGCGATCAACATTATCTGTCTAAAGCCGGATGCGTTTGTCTGTAATGACTCCTCCAGCTGTGCTGAAGGTCCGCTCAGATATGACGTCCTGCCCAGCAGCCAGCAACACCTCTATGGCGTGGCGAGCGAGCTCGGGACATTCATCCATTTTGGATACCCAGAAGTCGATTGGGTCCGGAACATACCCAAAAACATCGGTGTTGAGACGCAGATAGTCGTGCACCATGATCTTAAGCTGGTCTCTGTGTGTTGGATGTGTTCCCTGCCTTACATGTATTGGTGAGGTGGTAAATAAAGATTGCCAGAGGTCACCCATTAGGCTTCTGCCACAATGCCTGCTGCCGCAGCTACTTGGAGCTCTACTTCTGTCACGTTGCTGACGTTGTTCCACCGTGATATTTGAAAAAACGTGAAGCAGACGCAACAGATGTCTCCAGTTGATAAATCAGCACGGACTCCAATTCTTGCATTTTACTCTCTATTTGGGTGGGTGGAAGGAAAGTGCTGAGTTTTGCTTTGTACCGGGGCTCCAGGAGGGTGGCCACCCAGTAACTGTTCATTTTGATGGCCTTAATGCAAGGATCAAGTTGGAGGACATGGAGCATCCAAGCACTCCTGTGAGAGACGGAGCCTTGATTTCCCAAGAATCTGGGTCAAGGGGCACTAGCAAACTGATCTTCCTCATCTTCCTTCTCCGCCTCAAATCCGTGCCAAACTCTTTCCAAGGCAGGGACATAGGTAACGTCTGTGTCCAGGAATACCTCATCCTCCTCCGCTTCCTCTGGCACATCTGCAACACAGCCCTGACTTGCCTCAGATGATGCACCCTGAGAGCTGAGGCGCTACCTTGCACTAGCCCTGGTCCCCGAACCACTGCCTAATGAATACTAATAAAATTGTGAAACGGTCGGGCCTTCTGGATTCGATGGAGAGAGAGGCTCAGTGTCCGTCTTCTCCTCTGTCACTGGTGGGACCTGATGTTTCAGAGTGTCCAATGATCGTTCCAGAACTAAGATCACCACAATGCTCTTGCAGATAAGGGCCTTGTCCACACTGACCATTTTGGTGGCTTAATAATAATAATAATCTTTATTTATATAGCGCCAACATATTCCGCAGCACTTTACAATATAGAGGGAATAAGCACAGACAAACCAGACATTACATTATAAAAAAGCTACTGACAAATGAGACACGGGGTGTGAGGGCCCTGCTCGCAAGAGCTTACAATCTATTAGGGTGTATGGGTGAAACAAAGGGTGACAAGTGCTTGGTTTACATTGGACCAGCCCTGTTACATAAATATGGAATAGTATACATAAAATGTGGATGAACCTGCCATCCCAACCATACATCTATATACAGATAAGTGCCTGTGGGTGCCAAAGTGCAGGAAGTGACGAATCTGACAGAATTTGGGTTGACAATTAAAATTGTTTTCTTCAAAACTGGCAAGGATGGTGCAGAGCTCTTTCACCTGCCTCCACTCTCGTTAGCTCAACACCCCGAGGTCTGCACCGATGCTTCTCAGGCCATGTGTCACTTCGTACTGCATAATGGCATTGCGCTGCTGCCACAATCGCTGGAGCATGTGGAGGTTCGAATTCCAGTGTGTTGCCACGACAACAATGAGACGGTTGACGGGGAGGACGCGCTGACGTTGCAACGCAGCCAGGCGGGACGAAGCAGGGTGCGAACGGCGGAAGTGTGAGCTCAGACCTCAAGCCTTCCTCAGCAGGCAGTCCAGACCCGGGTAGCGCTTTAGAAATTTCTGTTTCGGTGGTCAGATGGACTTTGCCGGACACAGATGCAGACAACGAGCTTGAAATTTTAGATGACACGTGGCTGGCCAGGCAAGGACGGCTTTTCTGGAAAAGAAATGCCTGCTCGGTATCTGGTATTGGGGGCAGGCAAGGGCCATGATGTGGCAGAACCCATCTGTGTCCACCAGACGGAAAGGCAACATTTCCAAGGCCAAAAGCCTGGCAATGCCGACATTCAGGCTTTTGGCTTTGGGAGGTTTGGGTTAAAGTGTTTCTTCTGCTTCCAAACCTGGAAGACAGAAGGCTGGCCGCTATATGGCATGCAGGTCTAACTGGTGGGAGGATAAGGGGTAGGATGGGTCTCCGGTGGTGCTGGTGGTACTTGGGTGACGGAGGCTGAAGCGGAGGCTGATCCTTGATCATGACTCTGAGAGACATGGGCAGCTGAGGAACGCTTGGTGGTGGCGGAGGAGGCGGAGACGGAGGGTGTGACAGTGGTTGGAAGCCCAGGATCGGTGTGGCCTTTTTTGGCCAAGTGTTCCCTCCATTTCAACTCATGCATTCGCTGCATGTGACTAAACATGGTGGTGGTGGTTAAACATTCTTAAAGATTCTTGCCTCTACTGATGCGTTTACGGCAAAGGAGGCATATATCGCTGGGTGAATCGGAGGCTTGCTCGAAAGGCCCAGGCTTGAGAGGTCCTGGATAGTGATGAGCGATTACGTTGACTATCGTCATCGGGTCGATAGTCGATATCGGCAATTATCAATAAGATATCCGATAGTCGATAATAGATTATCGCCGATGACCATTAAAGTCTATGGGAGAGGAACAACACCTTCATTCTTACACCCAAACAGGGATGGAGAAGCTGGAATTAACATCCACAACAGCAAACTGTATACATGCTACATCTTAGGCAAGACAATTAGGTTATAAAAGCCACAGAAAAAGATCAGACCATTCTATCCTGTCTTGCACCACAGCATGACCCTTAAACCTGCATGACCCACAAATTAAAAAGTGCCAGAAGGCAGTATGATTTGAACCATCATTTTACTTGAACTGGACATTGACTATACCTGTCCTGGACCGCAGTATGACCATTAAACCTTTCTGACCCACAGATTTAAAAGTGCCGGAAATAGGAGACTTAAAAACCACCATTTTAGTTTCACTGGACATAGACTACCCCTACCTGGGCCCACACATGACCCCAAACCCTGTTTACCCACAGATCACAAAGTAGCACTATGCTATTCACGGGATCTTTTAAGTATTTTTTGGGGAAACTAAATTTTGTTTACAGAATTTATTTAGGGAATTTTATTTATAGTTTTAACATTACTTTTTTCTTTTTTTTCAATGGATAACTACAAAAAAACACCCCCCCGCAGTTTTTAAATATTTTTTACACTTGTAAAGTTTAATTCTTCCCACAACCCCATAAGTAATACAAATTTCCTAATCACCCCAAAAAAACCTTCTTATTGAGAAGAATTTCCCCTCCTGGTTTCTTAGACTGTTTCCAGCCAATCAATTCAATTTTTTCTTTTTTCCTCCAAATCCTTTCTTTTTTTGATTGGGGACAACTCCCCTGGAGATCAAATGTTTCGCCCCCCATATGACTCCAGCGCCAAAAAATTTTTTAAGCCTCAAATTTTGCAATTTTTGTCCGCCCCCGGCCCTTTTTTTTTACACTAAATTAACCACAAAAAATCACCTTTTTTAAAATCAATTTTTAGCAAATTTTAGTCTCCTGATTGCCCTTAACGTTTAAGCCAGTGCTGCCGTCACCATCTGTTAACACAGAGGTTTTCCCCTGCCAGACTTACATGGGTTGCGGTTTTAAAGCCCAGGCTGGGGTCCCTCATCTATTAACACGTAAAAATCCCTTATGACCACAACAAAAACATCGTGGAACAGCTGCGGAAGCGGATTTAGGGAAGACACCAGCCTTCCCATACACAGTCAAGACCGGGTACGCTTGCCCCCCCGTATGATGCGGACCAATTGACTTCACTTTTAAATACGGTGGTTAACGCCCTGTTACCTAAGGTGCCCCCTTTTTTTTGGCATTCTTTTTCTCATTTTATCAACGTCTGGGGGAAATTGTCTCTGTACTTTGATTTGTTCTCTTTTCCCGCTCCTACTCCATTCCTCTGAATAACCTACATCTGGTCAAGTTTTCCTGTACCTCCCTTGTACAATTCAGAGGAATTTTTTTACCAGCTATTTTGTAATGCAAGTTTTTTAGTATTTAATTCTAGAAAACACATTTTTAAAATGGGATGGAATCCCACCATGTCTGTTTCTCTTTTTTAATTGTATTAAATGGGTTGTCTCAATACAGGGATTGCTAGCTATGTTAAAGATCTTGCAAAAACAAGTCATTTTGCAGTATGTATCCATTAACAGTGTCCTACCTATTCCTGTTTCTGACAGCACCATCACCCTTGAGCCACTCTTGATAATTGTGAAGAACAAATGTCTGTTAGAAACCACATTTTTTAGAATAGGACCTGTAGTATTGCTGCATTTCAAAGCAGCATGACCCAAAAATTATAAAAATGACTTCTCAGCCACTGTTAAAAATTGTGAGGGAGAAATGCCACTTAGAAGCCACATTTCTGTTCCAAAGGACCATAATTATAGCTGTATCTCACAGCAACATGACCTCAAAACCATTGACAATGTGAAAAATTCTAAAGCTAAAGATTGTAAATGGAATACGGTGTTGTCATGGAACCTTGCTGTCTTTTACAGTCTCCTCACAGCAAAACCAGCAAAATGAACTGTTGGGAAAAGAGAATAAAAATTGCAGTAAGAAATGATCATTTTAAAAAAAAGTTTTCAAGAGGACCATTTCTGTTTGAGAGGAATGTGAAGTAGACGGCAACTAATCGGTGACCTCGGCAATTGGGGCCACAACATCATCAGAGATCCATGCCTGATTCATCTGATGAAAGTCAAACGATCCACATTATCTGTGGAAAGCGGATGCGTTTGTCTGTAATGACTCCTCCAGCTGTGCTGTAGGTCCCTCAGATATGACGCTGCTGCGTGCAGGACAACACCTCTATGGCGTGGCGAGTCAGCTGGGGCCATTCGTCCATTTTGGATACCCAGAAGTCTATTGGTTCCGGAACACATACAAAAACATCGGTGTTTGAACGCAGATAGTCGTGCACCATGATCTATAAGTTGGTCTCTGTGAGTTGGATTGTGCCCTGCATTGCATGCGTTGGTGAGGTGGAAATAATGATTGCCAGAGGTCCCCCATTAGGCTTCTCCCACCTTGCCTGCTGCTGGCCGCTACGGCTACTGGCACTCAAACTGCGTCACTTTGCTGATCTTGTTCCACCGGACTTTTGAAGAACGTGAAGCAACGCAACAATGTCTCCATTTGATCAATCAGCAAGGTTTTCCATTTCCTGCTTTTACTCCTATTTGGGTGGGTGGAAGGAAAGTGCGATTTTGTTTTGTACCGGGACCCAAAGAGGGGGGCCCCCCAGTAACTGTTGTTCATTTTGATGGGCCCTTAATGCGAGATCATTTGGGGGAAATGGCATCCAACACTCATGTAGAGATGGGGCCTTGATTTCCCAAGCCTCTGGGTCGAGGGGCACTAGCAAACTGATCTTCCTCATCTTCCTCCTCCGCCCATTCGCGCCAACCTCTTTCCAAGGAAGGACGTTTAAATAACATCGTGTCTAGGAATACCTCTTCCCCCTCCGCTTCCTCCCCAGCACCGCTTCAACACAGCCCTGACTTGCCTGAGATGATGCACCCTGAGAGCTGATGAGCTGCCTTGCACTAGCCCTGGACCCCGAACCACTGCCTAATGAAGACCGATAAAATTGAGAAACTGTCAGGCCTTGTGGATTCGATGGAGAGAGAGCTCCGTGTCCGCATCTGTCATCTCCTCCTCCTCGCTGGGGGGACCTGTTGTTTTTAAGTGTCCAACGATCGTTCCAGAACTAAATCCCCACAATGGTCATGCTGACAAGGCATCTCCGCACTGACCATTTTGTGTCTTCTTCAAAACTGGCAAGGAAAGGTGCAGAGCTCTTTCACCTGCCTCCACTCTCGGTGGCTCAACACCCCCAAGGGCCGCACCGCGCTTGTCAGACCATGTGTCACTTCGTACTGCGTAAAAGGCATTGCCTGCTGCCACAATCGCTGGAGCATGTGGGAGTTGGAATTCCAACGTGTTGCCACGTCAATAATGAGACGGTTGACGGAGAGCCGAGCTGACGCTGCAATCCCGCCAGGCGGGACGAAGCAGGGTGCGAACGGCGGAAGTGCGAACTCAGACCTCAGCCTTCTTCAGCGGCAGTCCAACCCCGGGGTAGCTCTTTAGAAATTTCTGGACGAAAAGGGTTCATGACATTGGCCACAAGGATTGCCCCAGCCTACCGATCTTAAAGGGGCGGCCACCGTTTGCCCGTTATCGCACACCCCCCTTTCCCTAAAAAGGGTTTTCTTGTCCCCTAGCCAGCGCTGGGGTCTCTTTTGCGGAGAGCTGTCCACATCCTGCCCTTTGGGGAGGGTCTCCAAGACGTTTTAATTTCAACAGGGCCCTGGTTTCTCTGGGCATGATGCCACCGAGGCCCTTGGGGGAAAAACCCTGCCCCCATCCCTGCGGTTTTGATAGCTGCCCGAGCCTGAGACCACTCCCCCCCCAAACATCCCCCCCAGCTCCCCCATAGCTTCACAGATATAGCGGCCTTGGGCCGTGTTTACTATCCATTTCGGGGGTCAAGGGCCCTTTTCTGGCCACGATCAGACAACGCGTTTGAAATTTTAGATGACAGTGGCGGGCCCAGGCGGGGAGGCTTTTCGCAAAGAAATGCCTGCTCGGCATCTGGTATTGGGGGCAGGCAAGGGCCATGAGTGCCGGAACCCATTGTTCCCCCAAGGGAAAAGGGAACATTCCAAGGCCGAAGCCGTAAATGCCGACAATCATTTTTTGGCTTTGGGGGGGTTTGGTTAGTGTTTCTTCTTCCCCAAACCGGGAAGACAGAACTGGCTGCTAATGGCCGCTGTAGGGCTGTAGGTCTTCAAACTGGGGGAAAGGGAGAAGGGGTTTGGGAGGGTCTCTGGTGGGCTGGTGTATCAGGCGACGGGGGAGGCTGAAGCGGGGTGATCCCTATCATATTTGAGAGACTGGGGACGAGGGAAAGCTTGGGGGGGGCAGGAGGCGAACGAGGGTGTGACAGTGGTTAGGCCCCCCGTCGGGTTTCCTTTTTTGGCAAGTGTTCCTCCATTTCAAATCGTTATTTCCCCTTGACTAGACATGGTGGTGGGGTTAACCATCTAATGTTCTTGCCCTTATGCGTTTTCGGCAAAGGGATATACATCGCTGGGGAATCAAGGCTTTCTCAAAAAGGGCCCCGGGTTTAGGGTCCTGGGCCTTTTTGCGGCGATAAACGAGGGGGCGGGGGTTTCCCCGCGACCGTGGGTGGGGAATCATATCCGCGCTTCTGCGACCCCCTCTCCCTTTTTGAGGGGGGACCCTACTGACAAAAACCCCCCGTCTTCCTCCTGTCCATGATGAAGCCTCGCAGCAAATTCTCTGAAAAAACCATTTGGTCCGCAATGTCGTCTTCATCAACACAGGGGACTTCGCGTCCTGACGTTCGCATCCCGGAGCTCGGGCTACAAGAAAAACGGACTGCAAGGGGTTGCCGACCCCCCAGGATTTTTTCCCATTGCCGGGATCCCTTTTCCCCCCTCTGAAAATCAGTAACTGGGCATCGAGCAGGGGAAAATCATTCCCCCTTTTGGGTCTTGCCTTTTAACAGCCCTTTTGACCCCAACCGCAAATTGGCCTCAAAAGGTCTTCAAAAAATGGGTTATCCACAGTGTTGGGAAAACCAGTTGATATTTGGCGCTTCAGTTGACGATGTGATGACGAATTTGGGCCCGGACTGGGGACAGGGGGTAAGACTGCTGGATCGGTTTTCATTTAAAACCACTGAAGAAAAAAATTGGCACGCTGTTTGTTACTGAATTCACAGGGCCCTGACCCCGCATACGGGGCCCGGTCCCGCAAAATGAACCGCTGGCATGCGGGTTGGGGGCCCGCACCGGAAGGGGCCCTTCTCTCTACCTCTACCCCCATTTCCCACCCCCCTCTTTGCTCGCTTACCCCTGAATTTTGCTCCATTTCAAAATATAAAAATTTTTAGAAGGGGAGGAAGATTTGGAAATCTTTATTAAAAGACTGCAAAACACCGCTATTCTCAAATCCCTCAAAAAAAAATTGCTGGGTTCAATTTAATGCAGGTGCTCTATCAACAAAGTTGGGCCCCGCCAAAAAGGAAAAAAACACTACTGAAATGGGAAAAATGGGGTAATAAAGGGATTTTTGGGACCCCACAACCTGGGTGACTACAAAGTTGCTGGATTCACATTTAATGCAAGGTGCCTCAATGAACAAAGCGTAGGCGCCAAAGGGAAAAAACACGTACCGAAATGTATTCGGATAATAAAAGGTATTTTTGGCACCTTTCAATTCACCTTTGGGGACTAAAAATTGCTGGATTCTATTTAACTGCAAGGGGCTATATCAACAAAGCTGGAAAAGGGGAAAAATTTAAAAAAGAAACCCCCACTGAAATGTATAAATGATAATAAAAGTG
>JAODAL010026098.1:0-57368 GCA_025379985.1 Phyllomedusa bahiana
TCCGTTTTCTTTTTTTGGTTTATTCCCCCTGCACTAACCCGCGCCCCTCTCCCTCCATTGTACTATTAGCAGCAATAGCCTCAGTGACCGTAATGTGAGTAGACGGTGTGTCAGCCGTGCTGCTAATTATGCTAATGATCTCCGGTTGTAAACCTGATTTATCCATTTGATTATGAATATTAATGGGGGCGCAGTGATACCGCTTCAGCAGAGTTGGTTTTCTCCTCGCATTTCGAGCCGGGTGATAATTGGATGATACCAGTTTATCGTCCGCGCACGTTTTATGTCTGTTTGGCGTCCTAATCACCCGTCGTTTTACAAGGCAGCCGAGTCCCTTGCCGCTCGCTGACCCTGGTGTATAATGAAGTCCTCGCGTTTATTTGCAGATTTATCTCATTTCTTGGCTTTAAGTTCTAAGATTTATTAACACCTGCAGCCAAAAATAGAGACGCGATGGATCTCCTCCTCAGGAGACCCCATATGTCGCCCCTTCCTAGACACCAGGTACTACTCCTCGTCAACCATATAAGCTGTAATGGACTTGGTCTCTCAGTCTAATGACGGGGTCTCTACCAAGGCGTCTTTTACCCTCTGGTAGCTTTCACTGTCAGTTCATCCCTGTAGACTCAACCCTTTCGATCCTTCTTGACCTGAGTCTTCTCCTGGAGATGCAGATATTGCCAGAAGGACCAGTTATAACCACCTTAGGAACCTGTCCAGGGAATATCTCATTGCACACACATGGATCTCTGGATCAGGTAGGCAAAGTTTAAGGGTGTTGAGTAGCAGGAATTCTCCTGCTCATTAGACCAGCAGAAGTCTTTGTTATGTCCGTCTTGTTGTCTGTGCTTGTATGGAGTCGTTAAATTGCAACTGCTCAGGATCCTGGCTTTTCAGTTGACCTGGCCATGCACCTGAGCTCCTTGGGAGAGGCAAAAAGCAAGAGGCGGAGTATAAGAGGCATGTACAGTTGCCTGTAGGGTTGGCCCCCAGAATCAACTCCACCGGTGGAGCCCCAGGGGTCAACTCCATCGGTGGAGCCCCAGCGGTCAACTCCATCGGTGGAGCCCCAGCGGTCAACTCCACCGGTGGAGCCCCAGCGGTCAACTCCACCGGTGGAGCCCCAGCGGTCAACTCCACCGGTGGAGCCCCAGGGTCAACTCCACCGGTGGAGCCCCAGGGGTCAACTTCACCGGTGGGGCCCCAGCAGAGGGGGAAAAAAATACCAGGGGGCACCCTAGTGCATTAAATTAATATCATATATAGTGAGCGTTCTATAATTGTTGTGCTATTTGCGGCCATAGCCGGATAACCGGTGTTCGGGATCTTAAGAGTCAGCAGCTCCCTCTTGCATTTGCTGTGGGGTCACCGTCATGAGCAAAACTAAATGATATACTGTATTCCAAGAGGAGACTTCCCAAGGTCCAGTTTGACTAGAACAGGACCTATAATTGAGATCTGAAGCAATAATACTCTATGGATAAAAATACCTTATTTGAAGACTACGCATTTAATGCTTATAATGGGCACTTTGTCAGGGTTTTCTTTTTTTTCATGAGATATGAAGCAATAACACTCTGTGGATAGAAATGTTTTATTTGAAGACTATGTGTTTCATGCCTGTAATGGGCACTTTTTCAGGTTTTTACTTTTTTTTTTTTTTTTTTTTTCCCATGAGATCTTAAGCAATAAAACTATATGGATACATTTACTTTATTTGAAGACTACTTGTTTCGTGCCCATTAAAGGCACAAAATGCGTAATTTTCATATTAAGTATTTCTATCCATTGCTATAGGTCCTATTCTAGTCTGGACCCTGTGGCGTCTCCTCTTGGTATGCAGTATACTGATGCGCTTCGGATGCCCTTTATGGTGGTGCATGCTGGTGAGCTTCGGAGTGCCCATTTATGGTGGTGCATGCTGGTGAGCTTCGGATTACCCTTTTATGGTGGGCAGCTGTGACTTCGGATTGCCCCTTTATGGTGGTGCATGCTGGTGAGCTTCGGATTGCCCCTTTCTGGTGTTGCATGCTGGTGAGCTTCGGATTGCTTCTTCATGGTGGTGCATGCTGCTGAGCTTCGGATTGCTTCTTCCTGGTGGTGCATGGTGGTGCATGCTGGTGAGCTTCGGAGTGCCTCTTCATGGTGGTGCATGCTGGTGAGCTTCGGATTGCCCCTTTATGGTGGTGCATGCTGGTGAGCTTCGGATTGCCCCTTTATGGTGGTGCATGCTGGTGAGCTTCGGATTGCCCCTTTATGGTGGTGCATGCTGGTGAGCTTCGGATTGCATCTTCATGTTGGTTCATGCTGGTCAGCTAAGAATAGCGCCTGTTTGGTGGTGCTTGATGTTAAGCTTCGGATTGCCCCTTTAGGTTGGTGGATGCTGGTGAGCCTTAGGATGTGCCCTTAGTTTGTGGTGCATGCTGGTGAGCTTCGGATTGCCCTTTATGGTGGTGCTTGCTGGTTAGCTTCGGATTGCCCCTTTATGGTGGTGCATGCTGGTGAGCTTCGGATTGCCCCTTCATGGTGGTGCATGCTGGTAAGCTTCGGATTGCCCCTTTATGGTGGTGCATGTTGGTGAGCTTCGGATTGCTTCTTAATGGTGGTGCATGGTGGTGCATGCTGGTGAGCTTCGGATTGCCCCTTTATGGTGGTGCATGCTGGTGAGCTTCGGATTGCCCCTTTATGGTGGTGCATGCTGGTGAGCTTCGGATTGCCCCTTTATGGTGGTGCGTGCTGGTGAGCTTCGGATTGCCCCTTTATGGTGGTGCATGGTGGTGAGCTTCGGATTGCCCCTTTATGGTGGTGCATGCAGGAGAGCTTCGGATTGCCCCTTTATGGTGGTGCATGCTGGTGAGCTTCGGATTGCCCCTTTATGGTGGTGCATGCTGGTGAGCTTCGGATTGCCCCTTTATGGTGGTGCGTGCTGTTGAGCTTCTGGTGTTACCAGTTGTTGTTTGGAGTCCACCAGCATTGTTACACAGGATGAGGTTCAGGCTTGGGCGACCACTTTAAAAAATGCATCATCAGAGACACTTTGCATAGTTTCTAAACTGTTATGCAACTTTCCATTTCTGCCCTTAACCTTCCAGCTCGTTGATAGGAAGTTGACTTATCGAACGCATTTTCCAGCTTAATTCTGCCACATTTGCACTACCAGCGGTTCTCAGTCATCAGGGGATGCTAAGTAGACGAGAGAATGGGTTGAATGGAGCAGGTAATGTGAAGTATGGCATTTCATCTCGGTATCCTTCCAAGCTTCGTGCCACGCTACTCTTTAGCATTCTGCTCTCGGTGGAAAAATCAATAGACAGCATTGCTACACCTCATGCTATTTAGAGCAGATAATAGTGTGGAGCGCGGGAGAACAAACCTCCTTTACTGTGAAAAACGACTGTACTAGAGCAAATCTGTACACGGCTCCTACAAATCTGAATCTGCAATGGCAGGAAGGTCTGATTTTACTTGGATACGGCTGGCGCATGATGCTCACCTTCTCGGCCTTAGCAATTTTGGATGGAATCAAAGCCTTCAAACCTAAGCTGGTCAACACCTCAAAGCCCTCAAAACAATGTTCAAGGACCGATATCTCAGGCTCCATCCTCTCTATTGACTCCCATTTATGGCATCCATCTGGCCCATAGACTTTAACAAACCATCAACCTATCAGGCACCAGCAGTGTCGGCATATGTGGCACCAGGTCCTGGATGCGCCTGCAACCTCTGTTCCTCCTCTAGATTCATCCCTATAAGGCCCCATTTGCATCTCTTTTTTGGCTCCCATTCATGGTATCCCCCCAGCCCATAGGTGGATGGTATGTTATGAAAGTCTATGGGCTGGGTGGATACCATAAATGGGAGTCAAAAACAAGATGCAAATGGGGCCTTATAGGGATGAATCTAGAGGAGGAATAGAGGTTTCGAGAAACCCTCACCTGTTCCTGCTGTGACCAGCTCCTTAGGTGGCTATTCCACAGATTTACAGTTCTTACAGTGAGGAACACTCTTCTCCTCTGGAGATTGAACCCTTCTTTCTACAGCTGAAGGGAATGTCCCCTTGTCTTTTGAGAGGGCTTCACTTGAAATAATTTTTCCCTATACCTTTTGTAGGGACCATATATAAATTAATCAGGTCCTCCCGAAGCCGTCTTTTCTCAAAACTAAATAAGTTCAATTCTACTAACCTTTCCTCATAACTAAGATGCTCCATTCCTCTTATAAGTTTGGTTGCTCATCTTTGCACTCTTGCTAGTTCCATTACATTAATATTCTTTAGTTTCAGGTAGGTATCTAAGCCTTTCTTGAAACCCTCACCTGTTCCTGCTGTGACCACTTCCTCAGGCAGGCTATTCCACAGATTTACAGTTCTTACAGCGAAGAATTGCTTTTCTCCTCTGGAGAGTGAATCCTTTTCTCTGTAGCCGAAGGCAATGTCCTCTTGTCTTTTCACAGGATTTTACATGAAATCATTTTTCCCCATACTTTTTGTACGGACCATTTATAAATTTATATAAATTAATCATGTCCCCCGAAGCCGTCTTTTCTCAAGACTAAATAAGTTCAATTCTTCTAACCTCTCCTCATAACTTAGATTCTCTGATCCCTTTATAAGTTTGGTTGCTCATTTTTTCACTAAGATGTTTCGTTCCCCTTATAAGTTTGGTTGCTCGTCTTTGCAGTCTCTCTAACTCTATTACATCTTTTCTATATACTGGAGTCCAGAACTGAACAGCATATTCCAAGTGAGGTCGCACCAATGCTTGATACAGCGGTAATATTACATCCTTGTCCCGCGAGTCCATGTCTTTTCTCAAGACTAAATAAGTTCGATTCAACTAACCTCTCCTCATAACTAAGATGCTCCATTCCACTTATAAGTTTGGTTGCTCGTCTTTGCACTCTCTCTAGCTACATTACAATAATATTCTTTAGTTTCAAGTAGTTATCTAAGCCTTTCTTGAAACCCTCACCCGTTCCTGCTGTGACCACTTCCTCAGGCAGGCTATTCCACAGAATTAAAGATTAACCTCTCCTCATAACTAAGATGCTCCATCTTGGCCTGCTGTGGACCACGTGACTCCCCATGGTCCTTTTGAGGGCCACCATTAGGCTGTTGTATCCCTCAGTGGTCCCATAACTAAACTTTCTCCAGTTCCTCAGTTGAAGCAGTTGCAATTTATTGTTGCAGGAGCTGAATACTGAATACGAGGAGGAATGGCGGCCGCCGACTGCAGTGCGCGGTGCGAAGACTTTCAATATCCAATTGACATGGACGGGTGAGAAGTCTTCGGAGCATGTGAACATCATCCGGCCGCACTTTCAATGTGAGTTTGGGAGTTTTGCAGTTGAATTATTATGTGAGATGGTTTAATCGAAGCAGCAGCTGCCATTTGTTAGCACGAAATATTTGCCAGTAGCAAACAAATGTCTCCAGCCGCGTCGCTCAAAGCCCGATCTCCATTGCGGCTTTAGAAAGTCATTAAATTGTGAAACAGCTTATGCCTTAACGCTTTACTTCCATGATATATTAAGATATTATCACTCAGAATTGATAAATCAGCCCACTAACAGAGGATTCCGCCTGTGGCGGCGTGTGTCCTTGTAACCGGAGACTTTTTCTCCTTATTTCTGGGAAATGTTGTATTGCTGCGCTCTTAAGAGAAGTGCCTATTGTATTGCTTTATTGGAGACATAAAACACGGGCAATCGAATGTCTGTCCATCCACTACCGTCGCCTTTCTTTGTGAAAGATATTAGGTAGGTCGCCTAATATTTAGTGCCCTTAGGCTGCTCAGTTTTTTCATTGGCAGATTCCCAGATTTCTGACACGATCTAGTGTTGATAGCATGTGTCAAACTCGAGCTCCGAATACAGAATGCCACATCATTTAGCATGGCCTACAAGCTATGTTGGACTGGGGTGCTTGGGGCCCACCAGTGGTGGTGATTCTTGGAGCCACCAGTGGAGTTGGATCTTGGGGCCCACCAGTGGAGTTGGTTCTTGGGGCCCACCAGTGGAGTTGGTTCTTGGGGCCCACCAGTGGAGTTGGTTCTTGGGGCTCACCAGTGGAGTTGGTTCTTGGGGCCCACCAGTGGAGTTGGTTCTTGGGGCCCACCAGTGGAGTTGGTTCTTGGGGCCCACCAGTGGAGTTGGTTCTTGGGGCCCCACCAGTGGAGTTGGTTCTTGGGGCCCCACCAGTGGATTTGGTTCTTTGGGCCCACCTGGGAGTTGGTTCTTGGGCCCACCGTGGAGTTGGCTGTTGGGGCCCACCAGTGGAGTTGGCTGTTGGGGCCCACCACTGGAGTTGGCTGTTGGGGCCCGCCGCTGGAGTTGGCTGTTGGGGCCCGCCGCTGGAGTTGGCTGTTGGGGCCCGCCGCTGGAGTTGGCTGTTGGGGCCCGCCGCTGGAGCTGGCTGTTGGGGCCCGCCGCTGGAGATGGCTGTTGGGGACCGGCGCTGGAGTGGCTGTTGGGGCCCGCCGCTGGAGCTGGCTGTTGGGGCCCGCCGCCCTGGAGGGGGGGGGGGGGGGGGGGGGGGGGGGGGGCGGGGGGCCCCCTGTGGGGGGCCCGGGCCGACTGGAGCGGGTTTGTTGGGGCGCCCAGTTGATTCCCTAAATGTTTTGGGTGATTCAGGAATCAAGCACCTGTTGGGAATTTTGCCATTAAGCTCCTTGTTAGAGATCAGCAAGTTGTGCAAAAAGTCCTGAAACATTGAACAGTTGGACGAGTGCATCTAAAGGGAAGAGATTGGACACTTAGTGCATTTAAAAAAATGTTTCTGGTTACCCTGAAGTTTCAACCAAAACTATATATATATATAGTCATTTTCGTTATTATTTGATTTTATATATTTAGCAGTTGTTATTTAGTTATTACTATTAATATATTATTTTAAATATTTATTATTAGATTTATTGTAATGGCTGGAGTATTGGATCCTCTTGATCACTGCAGGCGATGGTGTAAGATGCAACAGGGAGCGGAGTCTAAGGGGCCGCTGGTTACCACCAGAGCCCACCACAAGGCAGGTTGGGCTTGCTGCAATTGGCGAGCCCTCAGGTTTCTACCCCTGGCGCAACTTGACTGTGGTGATGGCAGAGGTGTGGCGTGGTGCAAAATCACAAGCCAGGCTCCTAGTCGGGGACAGGCAGGAAGTTCAGGACAGGCGGCAAAGGTTTGCTGTCCAGGGACATAGATGCAAAGTACTGGTGCACGGGATATCGGGACTACTTAGAAACGCTTTCTCTCTGGCCTATAACAGCACTATCGACCCGGCACAAGAACAAGGAACGGGCAGGGTTAAATAGTCAGCATCTGTTGATACCCAATCATCAGTGCACTGGCCCCTTTAAATATGACAGAGCCGCCACACACCCTAGGGAGCAGGGACTCGTGCAGTGGCAAGCAGGGAGCAAGGAGAGGTGAGTAGCTGCAGTCAGGGACCGGGCTACGAGTGCACGCGGCGCCGCTCACAACCCAATGTGAGGGTCCCACTAGCACCCATGACATTTATATGATATATAAATTTTGAATAATTGCCCATATCATCACCAAATACTAAAGTAACTTTCTTCTATATCAGAAGGTTTGCATCCCCACAGGGTCCATATTTTATGAAGAATGTTCCCCCCCCAGCCCCGCCCACCTCCACCATTCTTTTATGCAGATTTTAAAAAATGACAAGATTATTAATTAAACTTTTCCAAGCAGAGAGCGGCAGGGACTCGGGACGTCCAATTCCTGAGAATAAAATATTTTGTGATTAATAACCTACCGAGAACCAAAAATGTTGTATTCCCCGTTCTTTAATATCCTTAATATCCTAAACCGCAAAACTTCAGCTTTGCCTCTATGTGACAATGAAAAGTAGACTGACTAATCGAAGGGTTTCCTGGGGGTGCGCCACCGCGGCTGACGCATTAGACCGCTGCCTTGTGTCTTGCATTTCGGACACGTCTCATTCCTTCATGTCATATATCTCTGCCTTAATCTCCAGATACCTCCCCTCACGCAATCTCCGCTCCTCTTAGGACCACCTCCTCTGCTCTCCTCTTATCACCTCCTCATACAACCGTCTCCAAGACTTCTCTCGTGCTTCCCCTACACTCTGGAACTCTCTGCCCCAACACCTCAGACTCTTCCCCTCTCTCACCGGCCTCAAACGTAACCTGAAAACCTACCTCTTCAGGATTGCCTATAACCAACATTAACCGTGTTGCATTGCTCCACCCCACAAACATGTCTGCCCCTCACCTCCTGTCTCTTCACCCCTTCCCTGTAGATTGTAAGCTCTCACGGGCAGGGACCTCTTTCCCTCCGTACCAGTTGTTAGTCACTTATTGTCACTTTGTAATTGTTTGACCAATGTTATTTATGTACCCGCCGGAAATGTACAGCGCCCTGGAATCGAGGGTGCTCCAAAATAAATTATGATAATAATAATAATGTCTTCTCATGGGTTCAGGGCTGCGGCGACGGCTAGGCGACCACCTCGGAGTCTTCATCCCAGGCAGGAAGGGGGTGCAAACAGGTATGGAGTGGGCTCAATTGTACATTGGGAGGGAAAGGGTGGGGCGCTACATGCCTTACTTGCCTAGGGCTCCAGAATACCCTGTCCCAGCCCTGCATGGGTTTTCATCTTCTGAAGAGACCGATTACTATGGCCAACGCCAACTTGACTACTTACACACCTACTCTTCCCAATTTCTTCCCTCTTCTTTTCCTTTGAACTACAACCAAGCCAATTTCTAATCTCCGCCGTCAGTCTGATCCCTTGACTTCTTCCCTTCGATGAGCTTCTTCTAAGGACGATTCCCCCATGTGTTCTTAATAATGTGTTTCAATAACCTCTCGGGCCCTTTTCAATCTAGTTTTTCTACAGCTCATTGAACGGACATTTCTCTCGCTAATGCGAGTAGTGACCTTTCACACCCGCTAAATCCCATGACCTCTACTCGCGTCTCGTCATCCTTGACCTTTCAGAGGTTTTTTGACTCTTAATTTTCCTCACAAGGTTTCTGCAATTGACTTTGGAGATCTTATAAGGCTCAATGAGAAGATTCTTTCTTGCTGGAGTCTTCCAGCCGAAACCTATCATTAGTCACCTCGAGATAAGCCTGTTGGCGGTTTTCATTGGTTTGCACCACTTTTAGCATCTAAGTTATTGTAAGGAATATAGATTATTATGATTCCAGGGCACTGGACATTCGAGGGGGGTTACATACATAACATAGGTCAAACAAGTACATTGATGACATTGAATGACTTATAACTGGTACAGAGGGAGATAGGACCCTGCCCACAAGGGCTTAAAAAGTACAATGGAGGAGGAAAGAGGCAGGAGGTGAGGGGCAGACATGTTTGTGTAGGGTGTAGGGGCAGCAGGGTTATTGAAGGTTATAGGCAAGGTTTTTATTGTAGGTTATCGGTCCTTTGTCTGTATTGGGGGTACGAATATTTTTGTTGGGATTATTGATTGTGTGTGTGTATGTATGTATATATATATATATATTTGTTTTTGTTGGCTTGCACACATATGGAATTGGTAGCTGTATATTCTATGAGGCCTTTGGATATAGTTGATTTCTATTTGTATATCTGTCTTGAGTAATAGCGTGTACTAGGGTATTTTGTGACTAGGTTAGGTTCCGGTTGGGGTCGTCCTTATTTGGATGGGGTCCCCTCTATTTGGGGTAGGTAGGGTTCTAGTGTAGGGTATAAGGTAAGTGTAGGGTATTGTAGTTTCTTGATATTTTAATGATATAAGTTATATTTTAGGTCAAGTATTTTCTATTCTTTGTGGTTTCTTAGGTTATAGGCAATCCTGAAGAGATGGGTTTTCAGGTTGCTTTTGAGGCAGGTGAGAGTGGGGGAGAGTCTGAGGTGTTGGGGCAGTGAGTTCCAGAGTGTGGGTGAAGCACGGGAGAAGTCTTGGAGACGGTTGTGTGAGAAGCTGATAAGAGGGGAGCAGAGGAGAAGGTCCTGTGAGGAGCAGAGATTGTGTGAGGAGAGGTATTTAGAAATTAAGGTGGAGATGTATGGAGGGGAGAGGTTATGGAGAGCCTTGTAGGTCAGGGTTAGCAACTTCAACTTGATTCACTGGGCAATGGGTGACCATTGAAGGATTGGGAGAGGCAGAGGAGTAGCGAGGAGAAAGGTGGATAAGACGGGCAGCAGAGTTGAGGATGGTTTGCAGGGGAGCGAGGGTGCTGGATGGGAGGCCACAGAGAGAGATGTTGCAGTAGTCGAGGTGGGAGATGACAAGGGCATTTTTGTAGTGTAGACGTTGAGGAGTGAGTGGATTCGGGAGGTATTTTTCAGGTGGAGGCGGCAGAAGAGGTGAGGGTTTGGCAGATAGAGAGGAATCAAAGGTTATCCCAAGGCAGCGGACTTGTGGAACAGCTGAGAGTGTAGAGCCATTGACTGCAATAAAGAGATCAGGTGGAGAGATAGAGGGGGACGGTGGAAAGATGATGAATACAGTTTTCTCAACCTTTAGTTTTAGGAGATAGCAATAAGTGTCCCTAACACTATCCCTCAAAAACTTTCCAGGTATGACTACCCATGGCTTGACTGATATCAAAGGTCATGGGTTGGACATTGACTTAGAGGGTCAGGGTTGGGTAAGAGTTAGAGTTATCCCTAACCCGATGCAATTAGAAGGCATTTGGCTGCTGTAGGTGCTTCCCAGAGGCCTAGGAAACATAAATTTTTTTTCTCTGAAGAATTTAAACGGACACTTCCATCAGAAATGGGTATTTTTGTTAAAAGCAAAATATTTTTTTTTACTTTGGCAGTCATATGCAACTAAAGCTTACATATAAAATCATATCCTTTTCTATCCGCAATACTAAAGAGGTCCAACTCCCTCACTTTACTGTTGGTGCTGCTTATCTCTGTGTAGTCTCATTGCAATAGTAATGACCTAATGATCGCTCTATTGTTCTCTAGACTGAGAGGGCAATGACGAGCAACACATGAAGTATAGAATCATCAGAGCTGTCTAATCTCACTTTACTGCTGCAAGGAGGAGAGCTGATATGCAGGGTGGTCTCATTACAAATAGGTGATGACAGAATGATTGCTCTTGTTCTCGGGACAAGCTAATATAAAGATTAGACTAGATCAACTAGACGAGAGCCATGCATGAAGAATAGAAACCGCAGAGTTGACTAATCTTACTTTACTGCTGCTGTGAGGAGAAAAGCTGATATGCAAGGTGATCTCATTACATATAGTAGGTGATGACTGAACGATCACTTTATTGTTCTCTGGACAGGAAGAGTTAAGATTGGACTAGGCTATCAGGGCAATGACCAGAGTAATGCAATGCATGAAGTATGGAATCGGCAGAGCTGACTAATCTCACAGGGTGATCTCATTGCACATAGTAGGTGAGGACAGAATGATGGCTCTGTTGTTCTCTGGACAGGCCAAGATAAGGACTAGACTAGATCAACAATGATAAGAGCCATACATGAAAGGATAATGGGCTCATCTTTCTCTGCCCTGGCATCTTAGTCCATAGCCTGGCAGAGAACCATCAAACACTCCTCTCATTGCTGCTATAAGAGCTCACAGAGAGAAACCAGGAAGTTGTGTGCAAGGGGTAATTCAAAAATTATGGATAGGTCTGAGATAGATAGATAGATAGATAGATAGATAGGAGATGGAGGGATAGGAGATGGAGGGATAGGGGAGATAGGAGAGATATGACAGAGAGAGAGAGATCAAGGAAGGGTGATTGAGAGAAAGGCAGAGCTCGCAAGGGAGAGAGGAAGAGAGAGAGCAAGGGAGAGATGGCGGGAGAGATATCTAGATAGCCATGTATATCTGTGTGTGTATATATATCCTATTAAACTCAAAAAGATATATAATGCTGCCTGTTAATATGTGAAAAGGGCAGGAGCCCTGTGTCGGCCTCTGCCTTATTCATGATACAATGTATCTGTTATTTTATTACTCATTTGCTATAAAATATTAAAAACTAGAATACAAGACCTAAATCTATGCTGCTGCTCCCTCTGATCCTGCTGCTACCCGTCTGTCCCTCGATCCGTGCTGCTCCTTGCTGCTCCCTTGATCGTGCTGCTCCCTCTGCTGCTCACTCTGCTGCTCCCTCTGATCAGAGCTGTTCCCTCTGCTGCTCACTCTGCTGATACCTCTGATCCTGTGCTGCTCCCTCTGCTGCTCCCTCTGATCCGTGCTGCTCCTGCTGCTCCCTCTGATCCGTGCTGCTCCCGCTGCTGCTCCCTCTGATCCGTGCTGCTCCCTCTGCTGCTCCCTCTGATCCGTGCTGCTCCCTCTGATCCGTGCTGCTCCCTCTGATCCGTGCTGCTCCCTCTGCTGCTCCCTCTGCTGCTCCCTCTGCTGTTCCCTCTGCTGCTCCCTCTGCTGCTCCCTCTGATCCGTGCTGCTCCCTCTGCTGCTCCCTCTGCTGCTCCCTCTGCTGTTCCCTCTGCTGCTCCCTCTGCTGCTCCCTCTGCTGTTCCCTCTGCTGTTCCCTCTGCTGTTCCCTCTGCTGCTCCCTCTGCTGTTCCCTCTGCTGTTCCCTCTGCTGTTCCCTCTGCTGTTCCCTCTGCTGTTCCCTCTGCTGCTACCCCTGCTGCTCCCTCTGATCCGTGAACACAGATGCCCTGCATGTAAACAGCCGTGCGCTGAGCCGGACACCGCCACATCGGAGGCCGCTTTACCTTCCCGAACCACAATTGTCTTCTTCTTGCACAAACCGCATTAGAGGTTTATTTCGGACCTTCCTCGAGTTTTTCATTGCTTCCTCCGGGGGAATAGAGAGACCTCTCAATGTCGTTTTAGACGTCTCGCGGCCGTCGCCGTCCTCCTCTCCTCTCGCAGCGAGATCTCAGGAGAGCAGCTTAGAAAATTTCACTTATGTTGTTTTATATTATTTCCTTTTAGGAGAACGTGGTTTCTCAGGAAGGGAGAATTGCGCTGCATCCACTTCACTTCATAGAAAAGATTTACAGGGTCAAACACCGACCATAAAACTCCGGCGCCCGTTCTGCACTCTTTACACATTGCTTTGATAAATGTAAAAGAGCTCAGTGAATTTGTTAAAGAGCAAACGGGCAACAGTGCCAGAGCCGGCGCCGTGATGGAGACGTCAGCCAGTATCTGACCGCTTAAAGGGACAGTCCAGCTAAAAAATGGCCGACCTGAATGTCAAAGAATGATGAGAGAAGACAAGATAGTGGGGCTTTAGGAGAGAGACCCTCATAAGAGTCTTCAGTCTAATATTCACTGTACGAATCACTATTTCCTGTTTTCCGAGTTGCAAGAAAAACCTAAATGTGCTGACCCCCGTCCTACTGTATCTGATATACAGGGACCGAGCCAAAGTGTGCAACCGCCCTAGAGAAACAGTGTAGTAGTAGTATTTATTTTGAGGCACCGCTCATCCCTGTGCATTCAAGGAGGGGGGTTACATACATAACATAGGTCTAAACAAAGTACAATGACAACACCAAGGGCGACATGCCTCATCAGGGCTGCGCCATTTTTTGGGTGTCTTTTGCACCAAAAAGCTGTTGATGCCCTTCTCTATATAAGTGAAGTGTAATACACCAAAACTAGGCGCATTATACACCAGGTACCACACATTTGAACGCACCTAAAATAGGCACATTAAGGGCATGTCCCCACGGCACGGGTGTTCGGCCGGTTTGCGGTTTTGCAGACCGCCTGAAAAACCGGCCGAAAATGAGCACAATGGTGCTCTATGGAAAACCCGTGCAGCAGTCCCCACTTTTCAGTCGCGGAGAAAAGCTGGCCCCCCCCCCCCCCCTCCCCGTGGCCGTGGGGACGGCCGCAAAACAGGACAAATATCAGCCGGCAAATCGGCCAGTATTTGTCCTGTGCAGTGGGGACGCGCCCTAACTATGCTAGCAATGATGCACTATACACCTATATTATGCTATGCATCTAGATTAGGTGCATCAATGCAAGTTAGACCATGCCTAAGTATACTATAGGTATGGGTATACTATGCAAGGTAGACCAGATGCCAGATTTTTGACAGGTTCATACATTCGGGTGCACTATGCATTCATCTAATGCGCCTTAAAACTGGCGTGGAGGCGCCTCTTTTCTGACATGTCGCCTTAAGTGACCAAGAGCTGCCCGTGAAGACTTAGGCTAGGTCTACACAGCACATCATTTCGGTCAGGTTTTCAGCGGATATAGTATTTTGAATCTGCTGAAAATCCGACCGTAACTTGTGATGTGTAGCCCTCAATAGGAAATCAGTGCTCTAATTTAAAGGGGTTGTCTTGCTACATTGATTCATCCTGTTTTCTTGGTTTCATTTTGAATTCAGGGGCATGTTTATTGGCTTCCACTAGGCTGCAGTAGAAGCCAGGTCTGTAGCTATAGCGACCTGCGCTGACAGCCTATCAGGAGAGATCAAACAGGTCTGTAGCTATAGTAACCAGCGCTGGCAGCCTATCAGGAGAGATCAAACAGGTCTGTAGCTATAGCAACCAGCGCTGGCAGCCTATCAGGAGAGATTGAACAGGTCTGTGGCTATAGCAACCAGCGCTGGCAGCCTATCAGGAGAGATTGAACAGGTCTGTGGCTATAGCAACCAGTGCTGGCAGCCTATCAGGAGAGATTGAACAGGTCTGTAGCTATAGCGACCAGCGCTGGCAGCCTATCAGGAGATATCAAACAGGTCTGTAGCTATAGCGACCTGAGGAGCTGATGCAGCCCATACAAGAGGGGATATCTAGGAATAGGTAGGACACTGTTAATGGACACGTATTGCAAAGTGACTTGTTTCTGCAAGATCCTTAACATAAAAAGCAGCGATCCCTGTAGTGAGACGACCCCTTTAAACTACACTGAGGTTTTCCTACAATGAAAACCATCGGGTGTAATCTAGAACATGTTTTATATTCCACAGGAATGACGTCGGCCCCAATCTGACAGCTGTTTTTTGTGTAAAAAACTCGCAAAAAAAGCGTTGCAGCTCAGTCCAGCAATTCGGAAATTGCATCGATTTTCGGGCTATGTCTACCCAACACTGGTTTTTGATCAGATTTTCAGCGGACTCCGTATTTAGAATCCACCGAAATTCAGACTGTAACCAGTGCCCCATAGACATAGTGCAATAGAAAATCCGTGGAGTAGTCGAACCAGCGTAGATTTTTTGGGGGCGGTTTTGAAATCCTCTGGATTCTGGCGGATTTTAAAGGGGTTTTGCCACAAAGTGAGTTCCTTAGCTGTTATCTGCTCAGCAGAGAATATAAACAAAGCATGATGAGTCCTGAATGGCTGCAGGGGGGGAAAGGGAAGGGGTGAGCAGAGAGCGAGGAAGCAGGGAGCGTCTCTAAAGTTTACTCAAATAATAACATTACAACAGTGGAATCTCTACACAGCAGACAGACTCACACACTGCACTTTCTCTCCAGCCCCTTCATGTTCCCTGTCATCAGATAAGAAGTGCAAACAAGCAAGCAGGGCCAGATCAGCTCCTGTCAGTGTCCTAGTTGTGTCTAATGTAAACTGCCAGGAAACTAAGGGGGACTGAGCAATGCTGTAGCTCTCACAGGCTTCACTTTTTGTAATCACATATATTTAGAAAAGTGATTAAATACCGATTGTGGAGGATCCTACGTCAACATTACATCGTGGTAAAACCCCTTTAAGGCCTGTCTCTTCCACCAGGTTCCTGTACAGTCCATGTACTGTAAATCCAAAAACTGACGCCAGTTTTTAGCACAATCCTGCACCAAAAACCACAGTACAGTGATGTTGAAATGCGGTCGGATTTTGGACGGCATTGATGTGTAGACGTAGCCTTACAATCTACACTGTAACCACAGATAGACTCAGACGCATTACACAATGTAACAGAAAGGGATCACTCGTCAACAATGTAACTGTACCGCTGCTGACCTTTAGTTAAACAATGTAGCAAAACTGCTGCTGGCTACTTGTCAAGAAATGTAACCACAGAGCTACTCGGAAACGTTACACAATGTAACAGAAAGGGCGCTGACTGCTAGTCCAACAATGAAAGGGCCCTGAGTAAAGGTCAGTAGAAGTACAATGTAGCGAAACTACTACTGACCACCAGTAACCACAGATCTGCTCTGACTATCAAACAATGTAACACAAAGGGCACGGAATGCTCGGAATCATTACTAATATTGTTCCATTAGTTCCAGGGCGCTATACATGAGCCGATCTCTAACCTTTAGATGCACTCGTCCAACTGTTCAATGTTTCAGGACTTTCTGCACAACTTGCTGATCTCTAACAAGGAGCTGAGTGGCAAAAATTTGATCCCTGAATCGCCCAATAAATTTCGGGGATCAGTGTGAATTGGGATTTAAACCATCCTCCTCATCCTGCTGTTCATATTGTGACATCATGAGACCAAGACAACACCTTATTATGGATCTGCAGGTCCTCGCCTTTGCCCAGCTTCAAGCAGGACGCTCTCAGACAGTAGTGGCCACTGAGCTTAGAGTGTCACAGAATCATCAGCAGGTTGTATCCGAGATACAGAGAGACTGGAAGAGTCACAGAAAGGCAAAGAGGTGAATGTCCTTTGGCTCCATCACACACCGATGACCTCTTCATTGTAACAATGCCCTGCGGAGCCGGATGATGAGACCGCATAACTCCAGGCACGTTTATGGGAGGTGTGATGTCAGACCATTCATAACTGGTTACATCAGCGCAGTCTGTGTACTAGATAACTGACAAGGGTACCTGACCTGGCTGATGCACAGCACTCTAATTCATGTCCACAGCATTGGTGGCCATTTTTTCTTCTCAGAGCGAATAGACTTTCATCCTGTGCTTGATGGTGTGGCCAGGTACCCTTGCATGTCGTCTCGCACACAGACTCGCTGATGTAACCGGTTACAAATAGTCTCACATGACAATTGGTGCTTCTCCCCTCCCTCACATGTGCCTGGAGTTGTGCAGCATTCATCATCCGGTTCCACAGGGCTTTGGTTATAATGAAGCGCTCATCCGTGTATGATGGAGCCAAAGGACGTCCACTTCTTTGCCTTTCTGTGCCTCTTCCAGTTTCTGTATCTCTGATACAACCTTCTGATGACATTCTAAGCTCAGTGGTCACTTCCGTCTGAGAGCATCCTGCTTGAAGCCTGGCAATGGCGAGGTCCTTCTGTTCAGTTGTAAGGTGTTGACTTTGTCTCATGATGTCAAAATATGAATGGCAGGATGAGGAGGACTGTGTAAATTGTAATTACAAATAATCCTCTAAATAATCTAACAGGGATCAAACACCTGTTGGGAATTTTGTCATTAATCTCCTTGTTAGAGATCAGCAAATTGTGCAAAAAGTCCTGAAACATTAAATTTGGACATGTGCATCTAAGGGGGGAAAGATGGTCTCATTTTAGTGCATTTAAAATTAAATTAAATTGTATGTTCATCCTGAAATTTCAACCAAAATATTCTGAACTTTTATTCGAGGGATGTATATTCAGATACAACAAAGTAACAATACAGCTAGTGAGTCTTAGTAAAAGTATGTAACAGAAGGAATACCGACAGATCGGCAACAATGTAATTGATCCACTACTTTTTAATTTGACAATGGAAAAATACTGCTACAGGTCAAACAGTGTAACCACATATATGCTCAGATGTGTCAAACAGGGTAACAGGGTACTAACCTCTGTACTGCTGGTAAATAGTGTCACAATAAGGACATTGCCTGATAGCCAACAATGCAACAATACTGCTACTTACTTTTTTTAGTTAAACAATGTAACTACAGATAAAATCAGCGAAGACAAACAATGTAAAAACAGGGGTAGTGACCTTTAGTCAACAATGTAACAATCGTGGTCAGACAATGTAACCACAGCTATACTCAGACACATTACACAAAGGTAACAGGGTACTGACCTATAGTCAAACAATGTAACAATAGCAATACTGATCTTTAAACAATGTAACCACAGACTAGATTAATACTGTAGCAATAAGGAAACTGACCATCACTCAACTGCTGAAACAAAGGCTACAAACCTTTAGTTAAACCATGTAACTATTTTGCTACAAGTCAATGTAAGGACAGAAATACTGATGTTCGAACAATGTAACAGAAAGGATACTGATTGATGGTCAACAATGTGCTTATCAGGGTGCGTCCACATGGCACGGTTTTCAGTCGGTTTTTCAGACTGTCAACCGTCCCCATAGACATCAATAGAAAATGGTTGGATTTCAAATGGAAAAAAAAAAGTCAAAAATAATGAAAATTCTTCTACGCGGTTTTCAGACAGAAATGTACTGTTCAATGGTTGCGGACGTCTAAATCCACAAACCGTGGACAGAACCGCCCCCTTAAAGACTATGAAATACTAGTCGGATTGGTTAATCGGAATCCTACCGGCAACTTGCCTCTGCCCAGTGGCCGTATCCAGAGTGTAAAGGGCATTCACACTGTAACTTTAGGCACACTGAACCAATGTATTGATGATATTTACCCTAATCCTATTAAAACAAAGTCCTGATAGCCAGACCTAGCCTAACAATGTAGCAACAGTTGTATAGACCCTGCTAAAACAGTGTAACCCTATGTGCACTAATACTGGAAAACAATGCAACCCTATGTGCACTAATATTAGTAAAACAATGTAACCTTATGTGCACTAATACTAGAAAACAATGTAACCTTATGTGTACTAATACTAGAAAACAATGTAGCCGTATGTGCACTAATACTGGAAAACAATGCAACCGTATGTGCACTAATACTAGACAACAATATAACCTTATGTGCACTAATACTAGAAAACAATGCAACCGTATGTGCACTAATACTGGAAAACAATGCAACTGTATGTGCACTAATACTGGAAAACAATATAACCTTATGTGCACTAATACTGGAAAACAATGTAACCTTATGTGCACTAATCCTAGAAAACAATATAACCTTATGTGCACTAATACTAGAAAACAATGTAACCTTATGTGCACTAATCCTAGAAAACAATGTAACCTTATGTGCACTAATCCTAGAAAACAATGTAGCCGTATGTGCACTAATACTGGAAAACAATGCAACCGTATGTGCACTAATACTAGAAAACAATATAACCTTATGTGCACTAATACTGGAAAACAATGTAACCTTATGTGCACTAATCCTAGAAAACAATGTAACCTTATGTGCATTAATACTGGAAAACAATGCAATCGTATGTGCACTAATACTAGAAAACAATGTAACCTTATGTGCACTAATAGTAGAAAGGAATGTAACTTTATGTGCACTAATACTAGAAAACAATCTAACCTTATGTGCACTAATCCTAGAAAACAATATAACCTTATGTGCACTAATACTAGAAAACAATGTAACCTTATGTGCACTAATACTAGAAAACAATGTAACCTTATGTGCACTAATACTAGAAAACAATGTAACCTTATGTGCACTAATACTGGAAAACAATGTAACCTTATGTGCACTAATACTAGAAAACAATGTAACCTTATGTGCACTAATACTAGAAAACAATGTAACCTTATGTGCACTAATACTAGAAAACTATATTACCTTATGTGCACTAATACTAGAAAACAATGTAACCTTATGTGCACTAATCCTAGAAAACAATGTAACTTTATGTGCACTAATCCTAGAAAACAATGTAACAATAGGCAACACTGACCATAGAGAACAATGTAAGAATAACTACACATACGTTGACAAACTATGAGAAGATAGACTAACCTGAGAAAACAATGTAATAATAACTGGACTAACACTATTGTTATATTGTCTCACTAGGAACAATGACCTTGGTACCAAAAGAAAAATAATCATTAAACCTTGTAAGACAATGTAGCAATAACAACACAGAAGCAAGGTAAGCACTGTAACAATGTGTCATCCTAATTGGTAATTAGTAAAAAGTGGGACATGCTACATGGGTCATTGATGTTTCATTAAAACATTCTGGCTTTACATAATTGATTTTGGTAAAACAATGTAACAATCACTAGACTGAACCCAGTAAGACAATGGTGCAACAAATATATTGAACCTAATATGACAATGTAACAATAACTACACTGAACTGAATAAGACAATGTAACAACTATATTTAACCTTTTATGACAATGTAACAATAATTATACTGAACCCAATAAGACAAAGTAACAATATATTGAACCCAATAAGATAATGTAACAATAGCTACATTGAACTGAATAAGACAATGTTACAACTATACTGAACCTTTTTTGACAACGTAATAATAACTATACTAAACCCAGTAAGACAATGTAACAGCAACTATAGTGAACCTTTTTATGACAATAAAGGACATGCAACATGGCTCATTGATGTTTCATAAAACATTCTGGCTTTACATAATTGATTTTGGTAAAGCAATGTAACAATCTCTATACTGAACCCAGTGAGACAATGGTACAACAACTATATTGAACCTAATAAGACAATGTAACAATAACTACATTGAACTGAATAAGACAATGTAACAACTATATTGAACCTTTATTGACAACATAACTTAAGGAGAGATCTTCCCTTCCTGAGCTACCCGATGCCTCCCACACAGCCAGCCAGTATCTTCTCTGCTCTGCACTGAAGAGGGACAAAAATCCCGAAACAGCGTTGTCTGCAGATGAGAGATACTGGCTTGGCTAAAAAATCCTTTTTGCTTTCTCAAGACTCGGTGGGTCAAAAGCAAATTGAGGATTTGTTACAACCAACAGAGGGCACTGTGGGCTTCTCAGCCCCTTTCCCATAATGCCTTGTGATTTGCAGATGCTAAGTAGAGGGCGAAAAGGCAAAACAAAAACTCTACAAGCCGTTCGTTCGGTGCTCTCCTTAAGGAGAGATCTTCCCTTCCTATACTAAACCCAAGGCATTATGGGAAAGGAGCTGGAAAGCTCACTGCGCCCCTCTATAGGTTGTAACAAATCCTCAATTTACTTCTGATTCACTGAATCTTTGAAACAAAAAGGAATAATGTCAAGCCAATATTGCTCATCTACATACCGTTCGGTTTTCCCCCTCATCAGTGTAGAGCAGAGCAATATTGGCTTGACTGGGGGGAGGCAATGATGGGTATAGAAGGGGAACATCTCCCCTTATGGAGAGCACCAGTTTAAGGTGTTGTAGTGTTTTGTTTGCTTTTAGCCCACCTACTCAGCATCTGCATATCACAAGGCTCCTTTCCCATAATGCCTTGTGATATGCAGATGCTGAGTAGTGGGCTAAAAGGCAAAACAAAACACTACACACCTTAACTGGTGCTCTCCATAAGGAGAGATGTTCCCCTTCTCATACCCACTCATTGCCTCCCACCAGTCAGCCAATATGCTCTGCTCTACACTGATGAGGGAAAAACCCGAAACGCTATGTAGATTGAGCAATATTGTTTGACAATTAATTCCTTTTTGCTCTCAAGATTCAGTGATCAGAAGTAAATTGAGGATTTGTTACAAACCTATAGAGGGGCGCAGCGAGCTTTCCAGCTCCTTTCCCATAATGCCGTGTGATATGCAGATGCTGAGTAGTGGGCTAAAAGGCAAAACAAAACACTACACACCTTAACTGGTGCTCTCCATAAGGAGAGATATACTAAACCCAGTAAGACAATGTAACAACAACTATAGTGAACCTTTTTATGACCATAAAGGACATGCAACATGGGTCATTGATGTTTCATTAAAACATTCTGGCTTTACATAATTGATTTTGGTAAAACAATGTAACAATCCCTATACTGAACCCAGTGAGACAATGTAACAAAAATTATATATAACCCAGTAAGACAATGGTACAACTATATTGAACCTAATAAGACAATGTAACAATAACTACATTGAACGGAATAAGACAATGTAACAATAACTACATTGAACGGAATAAGACAATGTAACAATAACTATATTGAACCTAATAAGACAATGTAACAATAACTACATTGAACCGAATAAGACAATGTAACAATAACTACATTGAACCGAATAAGACAATGTAACAATAACTACATTGAACTGAATAAACAATGTAGCAATAACAATTAAACCCGAATAAACAATGTAAAAAACTACATTGAACGAATAAGACAATGAAAACAATAACTACATTGAACTGAATAAGACAATGTAGCAATAACTACATTGAACGGAATAAGACAATGTAGCAATAACTACATTGAACCGAATAAGACAATGTAGCAATAACTACATTGAACGGAATAAGACAATGTAACATCTATACTGAACCTTTTTTGACAATGTAACAACTATATTGAACCTTTTTATGACAATAGCTATATTGAACTCATTAAGACAGTGTAACAGCTATATTGAACCTTTTTTGACAATGTAACAATAACTATTGAACCCAGTAAGACAATGTAACAATGGCTGCAGAGAAACCAGGTAAACAATGTAACCGTATGTGTATGAAACCAAGGTAACCAGTATGAAATCTGTCAAAAGTAACTGTGCTCCGATGGCTCACCATGTAGCGATTCCCATTTCTAATTAGTAAAAAGTGAGACATCTTTAACCGGGCATCAACGTTTCCTGACTCTCATTAAAACGCCCCGGCTTTTACTTAGATGATTATCCTGTAACGAAATAAAGTAAATTGGAGCAAAACTTCAAACGGCAAATATAATGTGTAGATTAAAATCTGAGCTCTGTATTGAAAATCATTTAGGGGACACACACTGCATGCCTGTTGCATCAATGAATAATGTAAATTGGTAAATTAAAGCCGCTTGCCCCAATTTGCTCGGCGAACAGCAGATGCCGGAATATTACTTTATCAATAAATGCAATCAGCATCTACTGCCTGGAATTTTCACAGTTTGTGATCTTAATATTGCTGCAGCAATGAAAACATCTCCATAAGCGGCCGTCTGCAGAAGACGTTGCCTGATAGGAGTCATATGTTACTGTCTGCTGCTCTTCAAAGCCGGCTTGTCTTCTAATGAGCTGGGTCTCCTAGTAATGTCTATGAATTTTCAGTCTGGTCATCCACACATCAAGTAGAAGGATTGGCTTGATGCGATCCTGGGTTCACTTAATTGTTTTGACTGTCGGCCATACATTTATCAGGTTTAAATGGGCTTTGTATCTTGTTGCAAACATTTCAATTATCCTTCCAGTGCATCTAAAATAAGCAACTGTGCAAATGACGGCAATTACAAATGCCTTACTGTTCTTTGTATACAGCTCTTATGTAGACCTCTGCATCTCCATGGTTACTGACTACAAAAAAAAGCATTGGAGTCAGAACCTGTAGATATCATACATCTGCACTGTACCTACAACTCTTCATCTCCAGCGGTGCCTGTAACCTAAAAACTGATGACGTTTCCAGATCCTGATCACCAAATTATTTTGCATAATATTTTCTGAGGTTAATAACTTTGCACATTACTAGATTTTAAATGCTGGCTTGGCTAAATATCCCTTCTTGTTTTCCAAAGACACAGTGGGTCAAAAGCAAATTGAGGATTTGTTACATCCAATAGAGGGTGCTTGAGCTTCTCAGGTCCTCTCCCATAATGCCTTGTGATATGCAGATGCTTCATGGGGTGTAAAAGACAATTTCGAATCTCCACACGCCTATATAGGTGCTCTCCCTAAGGAGAGATCTTCCCTTTCTGAGCCACTCTTTGCCTCCCACTCAGCCAAGCCAGCACCGCTCTGCTCTGTACTGACGAGGGGCAAAACCCCAAAACGGCTGTCTATAGAGGGGTGATGCTGGCTTGGATAAATATCCCTTTTGCTTTCCAAAGACCCAGTGGGTCAAAAGCAAATTGAGGATTTGTTACATCCAATAGAGGGTGCTTGAGCTTCTCGGCTCCTTACCCATAATGCCTTGTGATAGACTTTAAATGGAATAATTAAGATGTTAAGTCCTGGATAATAGGAGTTCAAGACATCGGATAAACCCTTTGCGGCATGCAGATTTATGGCGGAATTTATAACCCACTTTCAGACAAGTCTGTATCTGATTAACAAAAATGGACCAAAACTGGGACCTTTAGTCCCTCAACTGGTTTGCTGCTGAGTAACCAGGGCATGGAGTCTATGGGACCCTCCTGAACCCTAGATCGGGTATTGGATTTTTACAATCCAATTCAATAGGGAGAAGGAAAGCAGAGCTGGGTCATGGCAAGGAGTGCTGTGTTCCCTTCATAGTTTCCACAATTCATCTGTACAGATGATTATGGCTTGTTTACCCACAAATGCAGATAATAGATCAAAAGAAACGGGACACAAGATAAACCCACAAGACACAAAGAGCTTTGCTCTCAAAAAACCCTGTGGTGCCAAAACCAGAAAACGTATACATAGAGGACGTGAACCAACCACTCCCCACTAAACAGGCTAAGGCTGTGCAGCATGTTCAGCTGATCTTCTCAGAACATGAGTAGTTGCCATGCAACCTCTCCAAACATGCACTCAAAGAGAAGAGGACCGGATATAAAAACCTGCCATTTGGATCATAGCTCCCTACCTTCAACAATCTGAAGCATGGCGCCCTCATTACTTGCAATATTAGCAAATGGCAGGAATGTCATTATCCTCGGGGCGCATCTAGAATCTATAGGTCCCTATAGCTACAAAGCCCCAAATCTTTTATTGCCTATAAAAAGTTACAGTGACTGTAGAGGAAGGAGATCCTCGCAGTTTGCACCCATGAAGATAAGGAAACCTGAGGTGTGTAGAGATTTCCTGCTACTTTGCTTTCTTCTTTTTGTGTGTTTTGTTTGGAGCAGTTGCATGGTGACGACTCATGTTCTGAGCAGTTAAGTCGACAATGCTGCGCAGCCCTAGCTTGTTTAGAGGGGAGTAGTTGATTGCTGGACCCTCTATATATACGTTTCCTGGGTCCCAAAGAAGCTGCATGTCTATAATTACACCCAGTGTCGGACAGGGGTGCCTAGGCCTCACCAGTAGAATTTAATTTGCAGGACCCATAGGGGAGTTGATTCTTGAGCTCCACCAGTGGAGATGATATTTGGGGCCCACCAGTGTAGTTGATTCTTGGGTCCCACCAGTGGAGTTGATTCTTGGGGCCCACCAGTGGAGATGATTCTTGGGTCCCACCAGTGGAGATGATTCTTGGGGCCCACCAGTGGAGATGATTCTTGGGGCCCACCAGTGGAGATGATTCTTGGGTCCCACCAGTGGAGATGATTCTTGGGTCCACCAGTGGAGATGATTCTTGGGGCCACCAGTGGAGAGGATTCTTGGGGCCCACCAGTGGAGATGATATTTGGGGCCCACCAGTGGAGATGATATTTGGGGCCCACCAGTGGAGATGATATTTGGGGCCCACCAGTGGAGATGATATTTGGGGCCCACCAGTGGAGATGATATTTGGGGCCCACCAGTGGAGATGATATTTGGGGCCCACCAGTGGAGATGATTCTTGGTCCCCACCAGTAGAGATGATTCTTGGTCCCCACCAGTGGAGCTGATTCTCGTGGAGTTGATTCTTGGGGTTCACCAGTGGAGGTGATTATAGGGACCCACCACGAGAGTTGATTCTGTACATGCTTTTTCAGGTATATGCCAAAAAAAAAAAAAACCTCAATAGGCCATATGTATAAAAATGGTCTAGGTCTAAAATGTACTTTGTTGCCCATATCAACCATTTTTCCAAAGCACTAAATGAAAGGGGCGCTCTGATTGGTTCCTGTGGGCAACAAAGTCCGTTTTAGACCTAATCCGTTTTCATACATGTGACCCCAAGTCTGCCACAGTTAGGGGCCCACCAGGAGTTTCCCCTGTGAGCCAGTCTAAGCCTGGTCCACCTATGATCCCACCTGTCCCTGCTACAGGTGTTTCATAGTAACTCTCTGGAGTACAGCTTTGACTTGAGCCAGCACATCGGTTGCCCTATGCAGCTTTCTGCTATGAAGCCTCCTCTTTTGGCTCTGCACCTCTGCCCACCAGGTGTTGTCATTACCATAGATGTGGGACTTGTAACACTGTAATGGCTTTGACGAGGCGAATGTTACTGAGAAGTAACTGCAGTGAAATAATGCAGGATGCATGGAAGTCATTTAGCATAAATGTTGCCTGTTTAGTACATGGAGCCTATTACAGGCGAAATAAATGGTGCCCGCGCCGTACGAAGAGGCAGAATTAATTACAAAGCTGCTTCAGCCTGGAATCCTCACATGTAACCGAGGAAGGCATTTTAATAAGCGCCACATTATCTCTGCAAATCGAAAACAATGTTAATTCATTCCTGCCTCATCAGCGGGCACTTCATTAACGCTCAGGTAATAGCCGGCCGACCCCACCGCAATCACAGACTCCGGCAAACGGGGGGATGAAATTTCACGCTCACCCTGATGGCGAGAAAATGAATTTGCTTTCAGAGAGCTCTTCCCTCAATATGATACATATGATCCAAACAGCAGATAACATTCAGTAGCATTAGCCGCATGGCACCGCGCCATCGCATAAACATGCCCTCACCCCCTCCCCCCCGCGCCATCCCATTAACATGTCCCTCCTCCCCCCGCGCCATCGCATAAACATGGCCCTCCCCCCCCCCGCGCCATCACGTAAACATGTCCCCCCCCCCCCCCCGCGCCATCACCTAAAAATTTCCCTCCTCCCCCCCCCCCCCGCGACATCGCATAAACATGCCCTCCTCCCCCCCCGCGCCATCACATAAAAAATGTCCCTCCCCCCCTGCGCCATCGCATAAAAAAATGTCCCTCCTCCCCCCCCCCCGGGCCCTCCATAAACATTCCCTCTCCCCCCCCCCCAGCATAAACATGTCCCTTCCCCCCCCCCCGGGCCATCGCAAAAAATGTCCCTCCCCCCCCCCGCGCCATCGCATAAAATGTCCCTCCTCCCCCCCCCCGCCCCTCCATAAACATGTCCCCTCCTCCCCCCCCCCCCCGCGCCATCGCATAAACATCCCCCCCCCCTCCCCCCCCGCCACCCATAAACATGCCCTGCCCCCTCCCCCCCGCCAATCACATAAACATGCCCTCGCCCCCTCCCCCCCCCCGCGCCATCCAATAAACATCCCCCCCCCCCCCCTCCCCCGCGCCATCACATAACAGCCCCCCGCCCCCCCCCCCCCCCCCCCCCCCATCACAAACCTCCCCCACCCCCCCCCCCCCCCCCCCCCGCCATCACAAAAAAATGCCCCCCCCCCCCGGCCATCACATAAAAATGGCCCTGCCCCCTCCCCCCCCGCGCCATCACATAAACATGCCCTCACCCCTCCCCCCCGCGCCATCACATAAACATGTCCCTCCTCCCCCCCGCGCCATCACATAAACATGTCCCTCCTCCCCCCCCCGCCAAGCATAAAAATCCTCACCCCCTCCCCCCGCGCCAAAACATAAACATTCTCCCCCCCCCCCCGCGCCATCAATAAACAGTCCTCCCTTCCCCCCCGCGCCATCACATAAACATGTCCCTCCTCCCCCCCCGCGCCATCACATAAACATGCCCTCACCCCCTCCTCCCCGCGCCATAATGAAATGTTTCCCCCCTCCCCCCGCGCCATCACATAAAAATGCCCTCCCCCCCCCCCCCCCCCCGGGAAAACACTAAAAAGCCTCACCCCCCCCCCCCGCCCATCACATAAACATGCCCTCCCCCCCGCGCCATCGCATAAAAATGCCCCCCCCCCCCCGCGCAAACCAAAAAGTCCCCTCCCCCCGCCCATCCATAAAAATGCTCCCTCCCCCCCCCCCCATCACTAAACGTCCCCCCCCCCCCCCGCGCCTCCATAAACATGCCCCCTCCCCCCCCCACCATCAAATAAACATGTCCCCCCCCCCCCCCGCGCCATAAATAAACATGTCCTCCCACCTCCCCCCCCGCGCCATCGCATAAACATGTCCCTCCTCCCCCCCCCCGTGCCATCACATAAACATGTCCCTCCTCCTCCCCCGCACCATCACATAGTCCTCCCCCCCCCCCGCGCCATCACATAAACATGTCCTCCCGCCTCCCCCCCGCGCCATAGCATAAACATGTCCCTCCTCCCCCCCGTGCCATCACATAAACATGTCCCTCCTCCTCCCCCCGCGCCATCACATAAACATGTCCCTCCTCCCCCCCCCGCGCCATCGCATAAACATGTCCCTCCTCCCCCCCGCGCCATCACATAAACATGTCCCTCCTCCCCCCCGCGCCATCACATAAACATGTCCCTCCTCCCCCCCCCGCACCATCACATAAACATGTCCTCACCCCCTCCCCCCCCCCCCCGCGCCATCGCATAAACATGTCCCTCCTCCCCCCCCGCGCCATCGCATAAACATGTCCCTCCTCCCCCCCGCGCCATCACATAAACATGCCCTCCCCCTCCCCCCGCGCCATCGCATAAACATGTCCCTCCTCCCCCCGCGCCATCACATAAAACTGTCCCTCCACCCCCCCCCGCGCCATCGCATAAACATGCCCTCCCCCCCGCGCCATAGAATAAACATGTCCCTCCCCCCCCCCCCGCGCCATCGCATAAACATGTCCCTCCTCCCCCCATGCCATCACATAAACATGTCCTCCCTCCCCCCCGCGCCATCACATAAACATGCCCTCACCCCCTCCCCCCGCGCCATCACATAAACATGCCCTCACCCCCTCCCCCCCGCGCCATCACATAAACATGCCCTCCCCCCCGCGCCATCACATAAACATGCCCTCCCCCCCGCGCCATCGTAAACATGTCCCTCCTCCCCCCGCGCCATCACATAAACATGTCCCTCCTCCCCCGCGCCATCGCATAAACATGCCCCTCCCCCCGCGCCATCGCATAAACATGCCCTCCCCCCCGCGCCATCGCATAAACATGCCCTCACCCCCTCCCCCCCCCGCCATCGCATAAACATGCCCTCCTCCCCCCCACGCCATCATAAAAATGCCTCACCCCTCCCCCCCGCCATCACATAAACATGTCCCTCCTCCCCCCGCGCCATCTCATAAACATGTCCCTCCTCCCCCCCCGCGCCATCGCATAAACATGCCCTCCCCCCCCGCGCCATCACATAAACATGTCCCTCCTCCCCCCCGACCATCCATAAACTGCCCTCACCCCCTTCCCCCCGCGCCATCACAAAACATCCCCCCCCCCCCGCCATCGATAAACATGCCTCCCCCCATCCCCCCCCCCGCCCATCAATAAACATGTCCCCCCTCCCCCCCCCCCCACGCCCATACATAAACATGCCCTCACCCCTCCCCCCACGCCATCACATAAACATGTCCCTCCGCCCCCCCCGCGCCATCACATAAACATGTCCCTCCGCCCCTCCGCGCCATCACATAAACCTGCCCTCACCCCCTCTCCCCCCGCGCCATCACATAAACATGCCCTCACCCCCTTCCCCCCCGCGCCATCACATAAACATGCCCTCCCCCCCGCGCCATCACATAAACATGCCCTCCCTCCCCCCCCCGCGCCATCGCATAAACATGCCCTCACCCCCTCCCCCCCGCGCCATCGCATAAACATGTCCCTCCTCCCCCCCGCGCCATCGCATAAACATGCCCTCCCTCCCCCCCCGCGCCATCACATCAACCATGCCCCCCCCCCCCCCCGCGCCATCACATAAACATGCCCTCCCCCCCGCGCCATCACATAAACATGTCCTCCCCCCCGCGAGCGCTTAGACATATCAGAGGAACTTTAATAAAATTGGAAATGTAATAACTGTTACACGTCAAGATTATCGCAAATTGGAACAGTAATTATAAAAAATGGCCGAAAATGATGTCAATGTCTGTAGAGAATTAGAAACCCTGGTGAAGATCTCACTTCTGACAGATTAATGGCTTTAAAGAAAATAGAAGAGAAATATGTATTTTGTATTATAGTAGTTATATTCTTGTACATAGGGGGCAGTATTATAGTAGTTATATTCTTGTACATAGGGAGCAGTATTATAGTAGTTATATTCTTGTACATAGGGACAGTATTATAGTAGTTATATTCTTGTACATAGGAGCAGTATTATAGTAGTTATATTCTTGTACATAGGAGCAGTATTATAGTAGTTATATTCTTGTACATAGGGAGCAGTATTATAGTAGTTATATTCTTGTACATAGGAGCAGTATTATAGTAGTTATATTCTTGTACATAGGGAGCAGTATTATAGTAGTTATATTCTTGTACATAAGGGAAGTATTATAGTAGTTAATTTTTGTACATAGGGAGTTTTTTTGTAATTAAAATTCTTGTACATAGGGGCGTATTAAAGAGTTATATTCTTGTACATAGGGGGGGGTATTATAGTATTTTTATTCTTGCAATAGGGGCAGTATTATAGTAGTTATTTCTTGTACAAAAGGAAACCGTATTTTTAGTAGTTTTATTTTGTAAAAATAGGGACAGTATTTTGGTAGTTATATTTTGTAATTTGGGAGCAGTAATTAAAAAGTATTATATTCTTTTACATTGGGGCAGTATTATAGTAGTTATATTCTTGTACAAGGGAGCATTTTATAGTAGTTATATACTTGTCATAGGGGCAGGAATTTTAAATAAATTATTTTTCTTTTACATAAGGGAAGTATTATAGTAGTTATATTCTTGTAAAATAGGAAGCAGTTTATTTAGTAATTATATTTTTTGACATAGGGGGCCGTTTTTATAAATAGTTATTTCCGTACATAGGGCAGTATTATAGAAATTTTTATTTTGTTCCCTAGGAGCATATTAAAAGTATTATATTCTTGTAACATAGGGGGCAGTATTATGTATTTTTTAAATTTTTGTCCCTAGGGGGGGGTATGTAGTGTTATATTCTTTAACATAGAAGCAGTATTATATATTTTTAATTTTTGTAAAATAGGAGCATTTTTATAGTAGTTTGTATTCCCTTTTACAAAAGGAGAGTATTAAGCAGTTAAATTGTTTTTAAAATAGGGGGCAGTATTTAGTATTTTTTTCTTGTTAACATAGGGGGAGTATTATTTTTTTGGTTAAAAATTTTTTACCTAGGGGGCATTAATTTTAGCAGTTATATTTGTGACAGGGGGCAGTATTTAAATAGTTTTATTTCCCTTTTACACAGGGGGAGTATTAATTTGTAGTTATATTTTGTAAAATAAGGGGCAGTCCTTTAAACAAGCGACCTCAACCCATCCTTAAGAAAAACCCTCTCTTGGGCCCCTCCTCACTGTCCAATATCGCCCCATCTCCCCTGCTTCCCTTGCCCCTAAACCCTCGAACAAAAAGTCTATCTTTTAACTTTCCCTCCATTCCTCCACCAACTCTCTCCCTTGGAAACCCCCTGCAATTTTGGCTTTCCCCACCCAACCACTCACAGAAAAACCCCCTAAACCCAAGGGGCACCAATGACCCCATCCCTTTCCCAAAACTTTAAACCCCCCTACTCTGTCTTCTCCTTCTAGACTTGTCCTCTGCCCATTGAAAAAAAAAAAAACTGTCGAAACCCCTTTACTCCTCAACAAAACCTCTCCCCCTCGGGAAACAGGACTTGGCCCTTTCCCGGATCTCCCCTACCTTTTACTGATCGGACTTTACGTCTCTCATTCCCCGCTCCAAACCCCCTCCCCCCGGGGCCCCCTCTGTTGGTTTCCCCCCCAAAGGGGCAGGGCCTGGGCCCACAAATCTTTTCTATCTAAAAAACTATTGGGGGTCAACTAATAGCATTTGCATGGGTTTCATTACCACCTGAAAGCTGATGAAAAACCCAACCCTACATCTCCCCCAGATATTTTCCTCTCTACTCTCCCCATTTCCCCGACCGTCTTTCGTCCATAAACCTCCCACTTCTTCCCACGTCCCCCTAAAACAAAAAGTGGAGAAAAATGAATTCATCATCTTTCCCCCCGTCCCCCCCCCATTTCCTTTCCCCCCTTATTCCCCTTATCAATGTTTAAAGGCTACACTCTCTCACCAAACCACCCCAAAATCCGCGCCCCCCCCCTTTTTTTTTTGGGAAAACCAATTTACTCCAATCGTCCCCTTAAAACCGCACATCCAAACCCCTCAAAACCTTTCCCCCTGCCGCCTCCACCTAAAAATTTTCTCCCCTATCCCCTTTATTTTCCTTTTCCTTTGAAAGCACAAAAAAGCCCGGTACATGCCCCCGTAAACTCACACCCCCAAATATTGGGAACATCCTTCTTGTGGCCCCCCAGCTTTGCACCCTCACTCCCCTCCAATCCATCCCTTTTCTCTGCCCCGTCTATTCACCCTTCCTTTCCCCATACTTCCTTTTGGGCCCCTCCCCCCTGCCAATCCCCTTTACTGGGTTCCCATACCCCGAAACCCGGTTTAAGTTAATAACCCTTTACCTACAAGGGGTCTTCCCTTTAAACCCCTCCTCTCCAAATTTTCTGCTCTAAACTCCCCGATATCTCCCCCTCAGCAAACCCCCCCGTCCTCACAGGAAAACCCTTTTTCTCCCGCTCTCCCCCTTTTCAGCTTTCCCCCCACAAAAACCCTCCCCCAAAATTCTCCCTTTCTTCCCCCATACTCTGGGGAAATCACTGCCCCAAACAATCACTTCCCCCCCTCTCACCAGCCCCAAAAGCAACCTGAAAACCCCTTTCTTCCCGGAATGCCATAACCAAAAAATAACCTGCTGCCACTTTACTATCCATAACCCTGTTGCCCCTCACCCCTTTTTTCCCCTTCCCACCCTTTCCTTTTAGAGTGTAAGCCCCCACCCGGGGAGGGGGCCCCTCTCCCTTTTGTACCAGTTTTAGTTAGTAACTTGTCACCTTGTACCCTTTTTTTGACCTATGTTTTTGTATTAAAAATGAATGTTTCAGCCCCCTGGAAAAAAAGGGGGCCCCAAAAAATAAATAAAAAAAATAAAAATAATAAAAATAGTAGTTTTTAAATTTTTTTGTACATAGGGGGGAGTATTAAGTAGTTATTTTCTTGTACATAGGAGGGAAAAAAATTAAGTATTTAAATTTTTGTACTAGGGGGCAGTATTAAAAGTAGTTTTTATTTCTTGTAAAAAGGGGCCCGTATTTTAGTAGTTTTTATTCTTGTCATGGGGGGAGTGTTATAGTAGTTATTTTCTTGTACAAGGGGGCAGTATTATAGTAGTTTAAATTTTTGTACATAAGGGGCGAATTTTAGTATTTTTAAATTTTTGTACATAGGGGGCGTATTTTTAGTAATTATATTCTTTTTACACAGGGGGGTATTATTGTAGTTATTTTCTTGTACATAAGGGCAGATTATAGTAGTTATTTTTCTTGTACATAAGGGGCAATTTTATAGTTTGTTATATTCTTGGGACTTTGGAGGGAGTTTTTATAGTAGTTTTTTATTCTTTTTAAATGGGGACAGTATTTTATAGTTTTATTCTTGTACACCCGGGGCAGTATTATAGTAGTTTTTATTCTTGTTTAAAGGGGCTATTTTAGTAGTTATATTCCCTTTTACATAAGGGGCAGTATTAAAAAAAAAAAAATAAATTTATTCTTTTTACAATGGGGACAGTAAATTAAAAAAAAATTTTTATTTCTTTACTAGGGGGCAGTATTATAGTAGGGTTTTATTCTTGTTTCAAAGGGGGGGGGCATTTTAAAAGTTATATTCTTTTACAAAGGGGGGGAGTATTATTGTAGTTTTATTTCCCTTTTACATTTGGGGGGAGTTTATATGTTATATTCTTGTACTTTGGGGGCTTTTTATGGGAGTTATATTCTTGTACATAGGTGCAGTAAATTATATAGTTATATTTTGTTTCATAGGTTCATTTTTATAGTAGTTAAAATTTTGTACATAAGGGGGGGTATTATAGCAGTTTTTTCCTTTTACATAGGGGGCAGTATTTTAAATAGTTTTTATTCTTGTACATAGGGGGGGGTATTTTAGTTTTTATATTCTTGTAAAATAGGAGCAGTATTATAGTATTATATTCTTGTTTTTTAGGGGGGATGGGTTTTAGAAGTTATATTCTTGTATATAAGGAGCAGTGTTAGCATAGTATACAGTAGTTTGTAAACAGTTGTATTATGGTAGTATTTTGTGGTGATGTAATTAATACCTTTAGCTGTTAAAGAGGCGTCTTGGGGACAAAGACATTTAAATGTTTGATCCAGTGATCAATGTAACTTTCCTTTCCAAGCACAGCTATAGTTTGGCCTCTTTCTGACTGGATGTAAAGTTGTCCATTTGAACTGACTCCATGAAATTTTAATCCCCCGATTTTTTAGACAAACCCAAATTTTTAATTTACTTTTTCCCAAAACAGTTTGTACTAGACACGGCGACCCCACCTGACCCCGGGTTTCTTTTTGAAGGAATTGTTAATTGAGGTAAGCAACAATTTACTTGTCGAGCCGCGCAAGCGAGCGATGCAACACGAGGCTTTTCTAGTAAGAGCCATGCAACCATTATGGCCATCAAAAGCGAGCAAAATGGAGCTGGTAATGTGTATTGTTCCCAGGTCTCACATTTCGGTTTGTTTAATGTATTCATTTTCTTCCACCCAAGCAGAGTTACTTAGTTAGCAGCGAGTGTATCACATTCTCGGAGAGAACTTTGGAATCTGCTCCCAGCGTAAATCATTAAATAATCCATTAAGTCTTCAGATAAAAACAAAATACATTGCGAGCAACTCAAGGGCTTAATTGGTTAATCACCAGTAGGACAAACATATGTTTCCTTTGGAGGAGACACAACATACTGTGAAACTCATTTTTGGACTAGACGGAGCTGTGAGGTCACTTTGATCACAAGCTGTTAGTTTCTGCAGACGCTCGTGTAAATATAGCTGTTTTCTATGGAGCGAGATGCATCTGTTCTGGAGGAAAAAGTAAGAAGTGAATTAAGTAGGATGTTTAAAGGAGACAGATTACTCGGGGAGAACCGTGCGCCGTGGAGGGGACCGCCGGCTCGCAAGCTGGGGTTCGTTTGCACTTCCAATTTCTGTTTGGAGATTAGTTTTAGATTCAAAGTGTTGGGTCCGATAAACTTTAATGGTTTTACAGGTCTGTAACTGTCTGCTCTGCTGTTTATAAACCGCCATCACCAATGAAATGTCAGTCACTGCTGTAAAACTGCCCACAGCCAGAACAGGAAGTGGGAGCCTGAAGGTGTAGAACCGCCCACAGCCTGAACAGGAAGTGGGAGCCTGAAGGTGTAGAACCGCCCACAGCCTGAACAGGAAGTGGGAGCCTGAAGGTGTAGAACCCCCCCACAGCCCTGAACGGAAGTGGGAGCCTGAGGTGTAAACCGCCCCAGCCTTGACAGAGTGGAGTCGAGGTGTAGAACCGCCACAGCCTGAACAGGAAGTGGGGGGCCTGAAGGTTTTAGAACCGCCCACAGCGCTGAACAGGAAGTGGGAGCCCGAAGGTGTAGAAACCGCCCACAGCCTGAACAGGAAGTGGGAGCCTGAAGGTGTAGAACCGCCCACAGCCTGAAAAAGGAAGTGGGAGCCTGAAGGTGTAGAACCGCCCACAGCCTGAACAGGAAGTGGGGACCCCCTGAAGGTTTTAAAAACCCCCCAACACCCTTGAACGGGAAAAGGGTGGGAGCCTGATGGTGTAGAACTCCCCACAGCCTGAACGGGAAATTTGGAATGTTTTAAAGGGTTTGTAGAACCCCCGCAGTTTAAAAACCAGGAAGTGGGACCGAAGCTGTAAAAACCCCCCACACCCTGAACAGGGGGATGTTGAAGTGTAAAAACCGCCCACAGCCTAAAACAGGAAGGGGATTGTCTGAAGCTGTAGAACCCCCCACAGCCTAAAAGGAAGATGGGGACCCCTGAAGTTTAGAACCCCCAAAACACCCTGAACAGGAAGGGGGAGCTGAAGCTGTAGAACCCCCAAAAGGGCCTGAACAGGAAGTGGACCTAAAGCTGTAGAATGGCCCACAGCCAGCCCCGGGAAAAGTGGGTTTCTAAAGGGTGTAGATCCCCCAAAACACCCGGTAACAGGAAGGGGGAGCCTGAAGTTGTAAAACCCGCCCACCCCTAAACCCGGGAAAGGGGATGTCTAAAATTTTTAAAAACCGCCCAAAAGCCTAAAAAACAGGGAAGGGGTTGTCTGAGCTGTAAAACCCCCCCCACACCCTGAACAGGAAGGGGGAAGCCTAAAGCTTTAAAACCCAACCCACATCCTGAACAGGAAGTGGACCCTGAAGTTTTAGAACCCCCCACAGTAAAACAGGAAGTGGGGCCTAAACCCTGTAGAATCCCCCACAGCCCGAACAGGAAGGGGAGCCTGAAGGTGTAGATCCGCCAACACCCTAAAACAGGAAAGGGGGGAAAACCCTGAAGCTGTAGAACCCCCAACAGCCTAAAACGGGAAGGGGGAGCCGGGAAGCTGTAGAACTCCCCCACAGCCTGAAAAAGGAAAAGGGGATGTCTTAAGGTGTAAAAACCGCCGCAGCCTAAAACGGGAAAGGGTGGACCCTTTAAAGCTGTAGAATCGCCCACACCCAGAACGGGAAAGGGGGAGCCTAAAGGTTTTGGACCCCGCAACACCCTTAACAGGAAGTGGGACCCTGAAGGGGTAAAACCCGGGCCCAAACAGCCCCTAAAACAGTAAGTGGGGCCTGAAGGGGTAGAACTGGCCACACCCTGAACAGGAAGGGGATTTTCTGAAGCTGTAGAACCGCCCACCGCCTGAACAGGAAGTGGGAGCCAGAAGCTGTAAAATTCGCCCCCAGCCTGAACAGGAAGTAGTAAAACCCGTAAAAACCGCCCAGCCTGAACAGGAAGTGGGAGCCTGAAGATGTGGGAACCCCCCACGGGCCTGAATGGGAAGGGGGAGCCTAAAGGTGTAGAACTCCCCACAGCCCGGGAACGGGAAAAAAGGGATGCCCTTAAAAGGTGTAGAACCCACCCCCCCCCCCCCCCCCCCCCCCCCCCTCCCCCCCCCCCCCCCAGCCTGAACGGAAAATTGGGATGTCTTAAGGTGTAAAACCGCCCGCACCCTTTTGAAAAAGGAAGTGGGACCCTGAAGCTGTGGGAACCCGCCCAAAAGCCTAAAAAAGGAAGGGGATGTCTGAAGCTGTAGAACCGCCCACACCCTTGAACAGGAAGGGGAGTCTGAAGCTGTAAAAAACCCCCACAGCCTGAACAGGAAGTGGGAGCCGGAAGCTTTAAAAAACCCCCCCACCCCCTGAACAGGAAGTGGACCCTGAAGCTTTTAAAAAACCGCCCACAGCCTAAAACAGGAAGGGACCCAAAAGCTGTAATCGCCCACACCCAAGAACGGGGAAGGGGGGAGCCTGAAATGTAGCCCCGCCTACAGCCTAAACAGAAAAGTGGGACCCTAAAGGGGTGTAGATCCGAAAACACCCTAAAACAGGAAGGGGGAGCTTGAAGCTGTGGGGAACCGCCAACACCCTAAAACAGGAAGTGGGAGCCTGAAGGTAAAAACTGCCCACACCTGAAAAAGGAAGGGGATGTTTGGGGGTGTAAAAAACCCCCGCAGCCTGAAAGGAAGGGGGACCCTGAAGCTGTAAAAACCCCCCAACACCCTTTAAACCCAGGAAGGGGGAGCCTGAAGCTGTAGAATTGCCCAATGCTTGAACAGGAGGAGGGATCCTGAAGCTGGTTTCCAAGTGCAGGCTCTGTGCAAAAGCATGGACGAAATCATCCCCTTAAGTTGTCCTTGTCTCTGTAGAATTCTTTTATGCAGAGACAGGAGGTCATCAATAAATTACTTTCCATGTCTGACCAAATAGAAGCTTGAGAGTCGGTTACCTGTTTTTAAAGGGCCCAAAAAAAAAAATACTTACATCCCGGGCCCCCGAGAGGCCCAAAAAAAAAAAAACACATGGGAAATAGAAGCCCGTTGTCTCATTTAAGTGAAAAAAAGTTCACCCCCAAACTTTTTAGATGGGAGTTTTTAAACCAAAACCCAAAAATAAATTTAAAAAAAATGAAGTGTCTCGGCCTCTTTTCCTCCCTTTTTTAACCCCCCATTTTGATCCATTTCCCGATTTGTCCTTAAAAACTGCTTTTAGAAAAAACCCGAACGTTGAACCCACCTTGTGAGCTTGGACCATGTCGTTCCCAACACCACTCTCTAAAATAGCCTGAAACATCAATGTTTTTTAAAAGACCCCCATTGGGAAAAAACCCCAAAGGGAAATCAGATTTTCCCTTTGGGAAACATGGGTTTCCCGTGATTTGGAATTTTTTCCCAAAAGGGAAATCCTAGGTTGGGGGTTTAACCCCCCCTGGGCAGGTTTAATTTTTTGGGCATGGGGCCCCCCCCGGGGAGTGCGGGTGACTGCTGAAGGTTAACAATGGAAGTTTTGTAACTTTTTTTATTTCTCTGAGAACAACTTTTCTCTCCGCTTCTATAAAAAGAGCAAAAATCCTCTCTATTTAGATGCCCCTAGTGTAAAGACCCTTGGGCTGACCCCACCTCCCAAAGGGCAAAAACCCCGAGTTATTCTGTACAGTGAGTGCTTATTATTTACTGACAAGCACTATTGATTCAGTCCTTTGTAGAAAGTACATTCAGGGCTGGGGGTTTTTGGGCTTGAAAATTTTACTAGAAAAATTTCCCCGTAATGCAGGAAAAAAAAAACACAAATTGAAAAGTTTTTGTGAAAAGACAAACTCGGCAAAAACATCCCATAATTTATATCGGCAGCGGGTGATCTGTCAAAGCTTTACAGGAATCCTCCAGTCATCCCATAATTTCACAGTCATGACTCCTTCTGTATGAAAAAATCCCAATGGTACTTATAAAATTTCTCAATTTTTTTTATTTCCCATTTTATAGCTTTTTTTTCTTTCCTGTCACTTCTCCCTTCCTGTCACCTGATCATGCTGAAAAAATCAGGACAGTAGAGATAAGTGATGAGCTACAATGTTGTAGAAACCATATTGTAACCATATTGTAACCATAGCATAGCAATAGAAAACATATACTATATATACTGCTCTTCAGTATATAAACTACTATCTGAACTACCCGGTATTTCAGAGCTCTGTTTAATTTCACTGTTTGCGCTTAAAAAATTGGTTTACTATTGGTCAACCTGGAGATGGGTCTGGGTCTGCTGGGGAGTCTCTGCTGCTCGTCTGTCTTGCCGAGACTGTAGTCATACCTCAGTACTGTGGTATCTGTTCAGTCTGAAGATAGGCTTTGAACTACTCGGGAGTCTCTGCTGATTGTCTGTCTCTCTGATACTGCATTCATGCCTGTCTGCTGGGGAGTCTCTGATGCTCGTCTGTCTTGCTGAGACACTAGCCAGTTTTGTGGAGAATATTAGCAGCTTGCTGTTATCTGTGATACATCTGTTCAGTCTGGAGATAGGCTTGGGACTACTCGGGAGTCTCTGCTGCTTGTCTGTCTCACTGATACTGCAGTCATGACTGTCTATAGGAGAGTCTCTTCTGCTCGTCCGTCTCACTAAATTCTAGTTGTATCTTAATCTGCTTAGGAGTTTTAGCAGATCATTGTTGGTTGTAATGTATTTCATCATTCTGCAAATGGGCTGGGGTCTGCTGGGGAGTTTCTGTTGCTTGTCTGTCTCACAGGGACTGTAGTCATACCTCAGTTTGCTGAGGAGTTTCAGCAGCTCAATTTTTGTTGTGACACATCTGGTCAGTCTGTAGACTGGAGAATACGAGGTAGAAAGATATGGCCACCAGTTGCCAGCTGAATTTAATAACCATTTTTGGGCCAAACCAAGCAGAGAACATTGGTGGTAGACTTCAAAAGAAAAAGTAGCACTCAAACTACCAGGTTACATGCACGGCATTAGCAGGACCCCCCCTGCATGGAAAACAGCATAAATTAGAACAATATGCCGTGAAACAAATATTCTTTTTTGCGTTTTTTATGAATATTTTTAATTCTTTATATTATAGAACAATTTTTCCCCCAATATTTGCCATAATAAAAACATTAGCTGAAATTTTATGTACTTCTCACATAAAAAAATGAAAGTTCAATAAAAATGTAACCTGGAATCCTCAATGAGGTTGAATGTCCCAAAAGATCGGCAAGTATCCGCCAAATGTATCTACTGGTTTCGATGCTTTTGTTCTATAATATAAAGAATTAAAAATATTCATAAAAACGCAAAAAGAATATTTGTGTTTCACGGCATATTGTTCTAATTTATAACATTGGTGGTAGAGGCAACCTTGCTTGTGATAGGAAATACCCCTTTAAATGAAAAATCGGACTACCCCGTTTTAAATTAGGTGGCGACCTTTAGAACAACCTGGGTTTCTAAGTATAATGTAGAAGGGTTGGTGGCCCATGGAGATTGAGAAAAGCCATTGATCTTCCAACCTAGAGTCCGAGATAGAAAGATATTTTTGGGCCAAACCAAGCAGTGGACAGGGGTGGTAGAGGTAACCTTGGCTGTGATGGAAATACCCCTTTAAAAGAAAAATCAGACTATCCCATTCTAAATTAGGTGGAAACCTTTAGCCCAGCCTGGGTTTCTACGTACAATGGAGAAGGGTTGGTGGCCCATGGAGATTGAGATAGGATATTGGTGTTCCAACCCCGAGTGTCCGAGGTCGAAAAATATGGCCACCAGTTGCCAGCTGAATTTAATAACATTTTTTGGACTAAACCAAGCAGAAAACAGGGGTAGTAGAGGTAACCTTGGCCGTGATGGGAAATACCTCTTTAAATGAAAAGTCGGACTATCCCATTCTAAATTAGGTGTAAACTTTTAGACAAGCATTGGTTTCTACGTATAATGGAGAAGGGTTGGTGGCCCATGGAGATTGAGAAGAGCCATTGATCTTCCAACCTAGAGTCCGAGGTAGAAAGATATTTTTGGGCCAAACCAAGCAGTGGACAAGGGTGGTAGAGGTAACCTTGGCCGTGATGGAAATACCCCTTTAAAAGAAAAATCAGACTATAAGATTCTAAATTATGTGGAAACCTTTAGACCAGCCTGGGTTTCTATGTACATTGGAGAAGGGTTGTTGGCCCATGGAGATTGAGAAGAGCCATTGGTGTTCCAACCTGGAAAGTCCGAGGTAGAAAAATATGGCCCCCAGTTGCCAGCTGAATTTAATAGTAATTTTTGAACCAAACAGGGGTGATAAAGGTAACCTCGGCCTTGATGGAAATTCCCCTTTAAATGAAAAGTCAGACTATCCCATTCTAAACTAGTCCAAGCTAAAAAGATATGGCCACCTGTTGCCAGCTGAATTGAATAACCATTTTGGGCCAAACCAAGCAGAGAACAGGGGCGGTAGAGGTAACCTTGGCCATGATGGAAAATACCTTTTTAAATGAAAAATCGGACTATCCCATTCTAAATTACATGGAAACCTTTAGACCAGCCTGGGTTTCTACGTACAATGGAGAAGGGTTTGTGGCCCATGGAGATTGAGATGGGCCATTGGTGTTCCAACTCACCAAGTCAGAGGTTTGCAGATAAGGACGGGGCTCCACGGTGCTGGAACATAACTTTTAAGGTGACTATTTTAATTGGCTTAATTAATCAACTAGGTTAGTTGCTCTCACTCCCGGATGATGGGAAAGATTGCATTTGTTGTCTCTGAGCCAGGCCAGAGGGATAGACGGTAACTAAGGTCACATAGGTGGCGAGACTGATGAAAGTTGTTGAAAATTCACCTTTTAAGGCCAACGGTAATAATAGGAACTGGTGAGCTGGGGTAATTAATTACAGCAGCGAGGTCCATGGGGCGCCCATTAGCGAGGAACGTTTTTTTTTTCTTTCACGGGCTTCAAGTTGGTTGGAAAGTGGCTGAGACTTTTCTCTTAAGCTCCGAACTATTCCCTTCCTCAATTTAGAGAGACATTTTAATAACAAAGTGGTAATTAAGTTTCTCTCCAAGCACTCATTTTTTTTTTTTTTTTCAAACCCCCCCCCCCCCCCCACCCTCAGCATGGAATTACAAGTGACGCCGGTTCCGGCCGGATGGTCCTCACAAGCTCTTGGCCACATATCGAGGCGTGATAGCTACGACGTTGTAATCTCTTTCATATTAACAAAAAAGATAACATGAAGTTTGTACGGCAGAAGACCGGGTTATTATACCTGAGGATAATGAGGCGCCGCTGCTTCACATATTTGGATAAGTACCCCCTGGGTTTCTTAGTCTTTAGATTAAAGATCTGACTCTCTAAGAAGAAGACAAGGGGATGATTGGAACGCTTATTTTTTAAAAGTTAGGTTTTTTCCATTCATTCTTCGATGCACAAGGTAAATAATGCAGCAAGTCAACAATAGGGGCCACCAGGCGCCCCCTTTAAATGCGCACAAAAATTGGACAGTAGTTTTTCAGAACACAGGTTTTTAAAAATTATTGACACCTACGGATGAGGGGGGGGGGAACGTGTAAATTTTCTCGAGACAGATACAGCTCTTAATGAAGAGGTTTCAAACTTCCCATGGGTTCACAGTGGGATCCACTTCATAGATACACGGCAACCCTTTTCCGAGCAATGGGCTGGTGTACGGTATTTCTTCATAGGGTTTGAGGATGTCTATGAGGGGAGAGAAAGAGGGGTAAAAAGAGGAGGCACGATGGAAGAGAGGGGGAGAGCAGGAAGGAGCAAGAGGGGGCAAAAAGAGAAGGCACAGGGGAAGAGGAGTAGTAGAGCAGGAAGGAGCAAAAGAGGGGGTAAAAGGAGGAGGCACAGAGGAAGAGCGAGCAGGAAGGAGCAAGAGAGAGGGGGTGAAAAGAGGAGGCACAGAGGAAGAAAGGAGAGAGCAGGAAGGAGCAAGAGAGAAGGGGTGAAAAGAGGAGGCCCAAAAGGAGGGAGGGGGAGAGAGAAGGAGAAAGAAAAGGGGGGAAAAGGGGGCAAAAAAAGGGGAGACAAGAGGGGGGGAAAAAAAGGGAGCCAAGGAAGGGGGGAAAGGAGGGGGAAAAGAGGGTGAAAAGAGGAGGCACAGAGGAAAAGAAAGGGGAAAAGGAAAAAAGGGGGGAAAAAGAAGGAAGGGAAAGGGGGGGAGAGGGGGGCAAAAAGGGGGAAAAAGGGGCAAAGGGAAGGAAGAGAGGGAAAGGAGCAGGAAAAAGGGGGAAATAACCAGGAAAGGGGGGGGGGCAAAAAAGAGGAGGAAAAAAAAAAGGGGAAAGAGAGGGGGAGAGCAGGAAGGAGCGAGAGAGAAGGGGAGCAAAAAGAGGAGGACCAATGGAAGAGAGGGGAGCAGGAAGGAGCAAGAGAGAGGGGGAGCAAAAAGAGGAGGACCAATGGAAGAGAGGGGAAGCAGAAGGAGAAAGGAGGGGGAAAAAGGGGAGAAAAAAAGGGGGAGCAGGAAAGGGAAAGAGAGGGGGGGAAAAAAAAGGGGGGAAAGGGAAGAGAGGGGGAGAGCAGGAAGGAGCAATAGGGGGGAAAAAGGGGGGTGGAAAAGGGGGGAGAAGGAGAAAAGGGGGAGGGGGAGAAAAAGGGAACAAAAGAAGGGGGAAAGGGGGAAAAAAGGAAAAGGGGTGAAAAGAGGGGCAAAGAAAAAAAAAGGGGAGGGGGAAGCGGGGGGAAAAGGGGGGAAAAAATAAGGGGGGGGGGGGGAAAAAAAAAACCAGAGGGAGGGGGAAGGGCAGGAAGGAGCAAGAGAAAGAGGGCAAAAAGAGGTCGCACAGAGGAAGAGAGGAAAGAGAACAGGAAGGAGCAAGAGAGGGAGCAAAAAGAGGAGACACGGGGAGAGCAGAAAGGAGGAAAAGAGAGGAGGAAGCAGGAAGGTGTAAAAGAGAGGGGGCAAAAAAAACAGGGAGAGAGGAGACAGCAAGAAGGGCAAAAAAAGGAGGCACAAAGGGAGGGCAGGAAGGAGCAAGAAATGGGGCGAAAAGAGGAGGTTCAGAGGAAGAGAGGAGAGACCAGAGGAGCAGAAAGGAGTGAGAGGTGGCAAATAGAGGAGGTACAGAGGAAGAGACACAGGGGGACGTAGAAGGACACAAATATGAAGAATACAAAAAAGGGAGAGTAGGACGAGTAAAAGAAAGGCAAAATGAAAGGGTAAAAAGGGAAGGGGAAAAAAAAGCAACAAAGGGGGAAAAAAACAAAGGGCAGGGGGATACAAAAAAAGCCAAAGTGGAACAAGTGAAACAAAGATCGGGGGACAAGTAGAAAGGAGAAAGAGAATGGGAAGAGGGAGAGCAGGAAGGAGTCCTAGGAGTGCAAAAAGTGGAGAAACAGAGGAAGGGAAAACAGGCACAAATCAACAGCTAATTGCATCTAATAACCCTAAAAATTTTTTCCTTATAACCCTAATTGGGAAACAATTAAAGGGCCGTTAATTTTTTTTTTTTTTCCGTTTGCTGTGTAAATCTCTAAAATAATTGGAAGTTTCTTCATATCAAAGCACAGTGTAAAAAGTCAACAGTAGAATTTTTTGAAGCTGGGCCCCTAGAAGGCTTCAGGAGCCAACTTGGTGATACATGTTCACCTGGGGGCAAGGGGCTGCTCACATAATTGGGTAACCTGGGAATCTGAATGGTAGAGACGAAAATACATTTTATGGATGAAGTATTACAACCCTGGTAAATTAGAGCAATGGAGAATGTGAAATAAGGAAATGGAGTGAAAGTTGCCGGCACCTTCTTCCTTGGAAAAGGGGCGAAGTTAGCGGTGTAATGCACAGTATTTCTGTCTACAATGTTTCATTATTAACGAAAAGGGAGATTTAACAAATGCTTTAGAAATGGGGAAAAAAAAGTTGCCCATTTGTGGAAAAATACAAAAAATACACGACTTTTTCTTATTTTGGCCCCATTCTCATCACTTATTTAGAATGGGGTGGGGTGAGGGCTTAATTCGGGCAATGGGGGTGCTCTAATGAAATAAAAAAAAATATATAAATAAATATTTAAAAATAAATAATATATAATTATTATAAATTATTTAAAATTATAATATATACAATTTATTTAAATAAAAATTTTTCATTTTTACATAATGAAAGAAATAAACAATTCATTGTCCCAGACGTAATCCAATTTTCTGTTCTGCATTGGGCGTGTATGACGATCCCTATTTTTTTCATGCGGGAGGATTTTGCCTGTGGCCAAAGTATAACGTGCCCAATTTTATTAGAAGAGTACACCTCTTATGACATTTTTGCACATCTTAAGCAGCACAATTTACATAAGTAAATATATAGGCACTCTTTAAAAGGGGTTCACACTTGATTTTATTATTCACCCGTATTTTGGTTTTTATTTTGAATTTAGGGGCGTGTTTCTGGCTTTCCCAGGCCTCATAAAAAAAACCCGGGCTGAACAAAGGACCAAAAAAACTGGCAGCCTATCGGATAGATCAAAAAATGTTTTAACTATAGCAACCAGGCTGGCAGCCTTTTGAGAGATTGAACAGGTCTGTAGCTTAAACACCAGTGTGGCGCCTATCAGGGGAGATCGAAAGGGGCTGTACTATAGCAACCCGTGTGGAGCCATCAGGAGAGTCAACAGGTCTGTAGCTATAGCAACCACGCTGGCAGCCTATCAGGAAAGGGCTAAAAAGGCTGTGCTTTAACAACCATGTGAAAACCCATCAGGAAATCAAACATGCTGTTTAGCAACCAGCGCTGGCAGCCCTTTGGAGAGATTGGGGAAATTTTGTACTATAGCAACCAGCGCGGCAGCCTATCAAGAGATGAACGGTTGTAGCTATAGCGACCTAGGAGCTGAGCAGCCCTCAAAGGGGTATCAGGAATAGGTAGGACATGTTATTGAACACGATTGCAAAGTGACTTGTTTTTGCAAGATCTTTAAAAAAAAAAGACATCTGTTGAGACGACCCTTTTGAATTTCCCCCTAATTTCCAAAACCCAAAGGAAATTATAGCTGTTAGAAATCAAGGAGGGAGGAATTTGTTATCCTTTTGCATTTTCAACCTAACTCATTTGTTTTAGAATGAAAATCTACATATAATAAAATATATAATGTAATGTAGTTTAATCTAACACAGCATAACAACATAACACATAATATAAAATATCAGTATAAAATAGTGCATATGTCATCTAAATATATAACATACTAAACATAAATAAACCCAACATGCAAAACACATTATAATCAGCAAAACATAAAAGTTTAAAAAAAACATGTATGGCCCATTAATAAAACATAAATAATATAAAAAAACATTAAAATAACAAAAATGAAAAAAAATTAAATTATAACGTAATATAAACATAATGTAACCAAGGCTAGAAAACAATAAAATTTTTTATAAAAACCAAATGATTAATTTACTATTTATTACAAAGTAAAAAACCATAAAAAGGAAAACACGTGGATAAAACAAAAATTAGAGTATATGCCCAAATAGCAATATAATAAAATATAAAATATTAAAATATAGTAAATATTTAAAATAATTTAAACATAATACAACATAACCTTGTATAAAATGATACAAAATATTTACATCTATAATATTTAAATCAAAGAATAAATAACACATTTTAAATAAAAAGTAAAATATAAAAAATACAAAATATTTACTAAATAAATACTAAAATAAACTGTAAACCTAATAAAACATGACCTATAATTAACACAATGGTATAATCTATTACAATATAATATAGTGAAATATGTAATTTATCTAAATGTCATGTAAACAGCACAACATCGTGTAATATGAGGTCATATTTAAGTGTAATCTAACATAGTATAAAAGAAAATTGAAAAAAGTATAATTTAAAAAGGGGTTTTTCCCTTTAGGTTTCAGAGAATGATGAATGAAAAAAATCTGCCCCTTCCGGTTGATGACTCATTTGCATCAGCTCCCTGCCATCTTTTTATTTTTAATGCTAATTAATCGATTAGCTTCCAAACTCTAAAATTTTACTGACCCCAAAAAAAAAGCCAATTTCGTCTGTTTATTTTACATAAATCAAGCTTTTTAAGCTACAGCACAGGCACGCCATCCTGTGTAGAATCATCACTGTTATTCATTGAACAAAACGGGAGAATTGTTTTAAGGTCGGGTTTTGGGGAATGAAATAGCCAGGGAGGTCATAAAATTACTTGTATCTCCCTTTGGGGAAAAAAGATGAACAAAACAATAATTTTGGGAAAAACTTTATTTTGTGTTCCCCCCAATTTAAAGCTATTCTTGTACGGAAAAACCCCTTTAAGTATGAAAACATCCTATAATAGAATATAAATATAGTAATTGTAATAGACTATGCTATAACATTTATAAAAGGGGATTTTGGAATAAAAAGGTCCTGCCGTGCTTGTTTCATTGTGTCTTGTGCTGTAGTCACATCCATTGCATTTGTAATTTTGGCATTAGTAAGCGGGGCTTACTGCCAGAGCCCTCCTGCTGCTTCACTGTCTTTATAGTAGATGCTCTGATCTCGAGTTATTGATCCGGTCAAGTAAATTTAGCCAACCCTGAGTAATATTCTGTTTGATGTAGGAGAGGGGTTAGTTTTAGTCTTTCGTTCACATTTTAATTCCTTTTCAAAAGAGATTAGATAATTTTATGTTATAACTTCCAAAATTACTTATGTTGTTTGACAGATTGCCTAGGGAAAACAGGTAATTGACTTAGGGCCCCCCCGGGCGAGTTACTCTAGGGGCCCAAATGGGCGGTGTTTGACTCTGGGGCCCCAGGGCGGAGTTATCTGGGGCCCCCACCGGGCGGGGGTTGACTCTAGGGGCCCCACGGGCGGAGTTGACTCTAGGGGCCCCACCAGTTGAGCTGTTTTGGACCCCCGGTGGAGTTTGTTTTAGGTCCCACCTACAGCTACTTAACTGACTATACTTTTCCCCCTATACTCTGCCTCTCTTTTTTCCCCCTTTTTTTTTTTTCCCCCTTCCCCCGCATATTTGAGTTTAAAAACCCACTCCGGGTCACCACGAGGGGCCCCACCGGGGGGTTTCCCCTATTCCCCTGTGGGCCTGTCTGAGCCTGCTTACAGTGCTCTCCAGAGCTGTAATCGCAATTCTGTGGGCTTCTTATATGTTCCTTTTTCTTTTGATTCTTGCTACTTCACAGTCAAATATTGTCTTGACTTTCCTGCAGAGAATTAATTGTTGATTTCCCTCCTTTTAGTAACCACAGTCTCTTCTCTTTTCGCTGTCTGGAGCGATTTCCGGGCCGTAAGACGTTATTTCGAGCTCCCCATTATAAATGAGGTCAAAGGAGACGACCATTACTGCCCCTACGATGCGGGCAACACATGATGTATCGCTCTATACGGGAGCCGTAAACTTTCCAGCCTTTCAAGAAAGCGGTCAATCCTGGAAGCGAAGCCGAGCGCTCTTCTGGTGTAGACCTCATTATGTTCACATTTAAGTAAAAGAAGCCTCCAGTGTCAATACCTGGGGATTCAGACCTCATCGCGTCCTCTGTATCCGGGCAGGGCCGGGACAATGGGTAGGCCAAGGTAGGCGATCGCCTAGGGCGCCACTTCATTCCAGGCAGAAAAGGGGGCACACGAAAGTGTGTAATTGGCTGAATTTTTCATTGGGGAGGGGCACTTTGTGCCTTAATTGCCTAGGGCACCAGAATACCTTGTCCCAGCCCTGTATCCGGGTCTCATCATGACCGGCCGCTTGGCAAGGTCTTCGTTATGTTGTTCCATGTTTAGAATTCAAGAAGCAACAAAATTCCAAAAACATTATTAGAAGTCTAAGATGCCCCTGTAAGGACCCATGAATGAGACCTCAGAGCTTCTTTGTAGTATTCTGTGTGTACTTTGTAGTTTACTATGGAGACGTCTTGATTCTTGCTTATGTGTGCATGAGTCTAATGAATTTAATCCTGAAAAGACCTTAATGGCAGCTACATTTTTTTTATATTTCTGCCTCCCTGAGTTTCAACAGTCGTAACTTTTTTTTTTTTCCACTGACGCAGTTAGATGAGGACTTGTTTTATTCGGGAGAAGTTGAGTTTTTGGAGGCATAGAATACGTTTACAAATAAATTACTGCAGAATTTCTTTACTTTTTTATTTATTTTAATTTTTTTCTGATTTAAAGGGTTTATTGGATTTTTAAAATATAGCAGAACGATACATTAGAGTAAAAATAACAAGCTGCTGCAAATATGAAAGGAGCCAATGTCAATTACAAGATTTACAAAAAAAAAATTGCAAGCAACAATCTTGTATAATAGAAGATATGAAAGACCCCTCACTGTACGTGTCAAGGGTCACTTGTGGTCCACAACAGGTGGATGCCTAAGAAGGTGCGAATGAACTCTATTAACTGGGGGAATAAGCGTTGTTCCTAAAGGGTGTGAAAAAGTGCCATTGGGACCCCCTTTAGTTTTTAAGACAGAAAGGAGAAGGAGGGGGAGAAGGAGAGGGAGAAAAGAAAAAAAAAACTCTCTCTTAATCCCGATCCCCCACCACCCCCACGCCCCCCGACCACACCCACTCCAATGCGCCAATGAATAATAGGGGTGAGATGCGAATTTTTTTTACACCATTCACATTAAATAACCTGTTGGACAAATTCTACAGGTTATTATGGTCATATAGATACCTAATATGTGTAGAGGTTTTTGTATTATGTGTGTAAGATAACTTTTTTTATTAAATATTTTTTATACACTTTTTCATGTTTTTTTTTTATCACATTCAGGGATAACTGTTTAACATCCAAACTCACTTCACTTTGCCCTGCACTTATCAGTGTAGTGAGAGCGGCTTCTACTACACCAGCCCCCCCAGTTTAAACAGTGTTTTAAGAATTGCATGGGTGATATGGGTGATACAAAGCAACAGAGGGGACCCATTTTATCCAAACTCACTCCACTGTGCCTTGCACGTGGCAGTGTAGTGGAAAGCTACTCCTACTTCACTCATAGACAGCCTCTACCTCGAAGCACTGTATGAGAATGTGCATGTGATGTGGGTGGTAGAAACCAACAGAGGGGAGCCATTTTATCCAAACTCACTCCACTGTGCCCTGCACGTGGCAGTGTAGTGGAAAGCTACTCCTACTTCACTCATAGACAGCACCTACCTCGAAGCACTGTATGAGAATGTGCATGTGATGTGGGTGGTAGAAACCAACAGAGGAGAGCCATTTTATCAAAACTCACTCCACTGTGCCCTGCACTTAGCAGTGCAGAGGATAGGAGCACCTGCTGACACACGCACTCAATTCCCACATTGAAGTGCTGTACAGAAGTGCACAGCATAATGTGGTCAGTACCAATTAATTGGGGGGGGCATCTCATTCAAACTCACTCCACTGTACTCAACAGTTTAGTGGAGAGCGGCTCCTGCTACCTACATTGCTGTGCTATACAGGAATGTACATGTGATGTGGGTGCTACAAAGTAATGGGGGGGGGAGCCATCTCATCCAAACCTAATCTACTGTATCCTGCGCTCAGCAGTGTATCGGAGAGCAGCCCCTACTAGTCAATGCCCAGATCAAAGCATTGTAAAAACATGTACAGCATGCTGTGGGCAGTACCAAGCTGGTGAGGGGTGTCTCATCCAAACTCACTCCACTGTGCCCTGTACTCAGGAGTGTAGTAGATGTGTGTGTATATAATATAGTGAACAAAAACTTTGTTTTATAAACATTTTTAGGATTTGGTTTTCAGGTCATTTTTTTGTCCAATGCCGTGTAGACCTAGCCTAAGGGTGCTTTCACACAGTGTGGTTTTTTGGATGTGTTTTTTTTGCTGTACATTTTGCCCCAAAAAAACCCACGCTGCGCTTTTGAAAGCCCCCTAAGAAAACAACAAAAAAGGGGTGGGGTTGACACGGCGTGTTGGCCCGCCCTCTGGACCCAAAAAAAAAACTCTTTCCAAAAGGTTTGGCTAAATCGCAACCAACACGAAGGATTGTTTTTGGTCCCAAACAGGATGCACACTATAGTTTTAAATAGGGCACCGTGGTTTTTTGGGATAAAGAATTGACAAGAAAAACCTTTTTTGAAGGGATCCAAAAAACAGCAAGAAAAAACCCACATTGGAAATCACTCGTTGAAAGCTTTGAAAAATCTCGCTGCTCGATGGTTTTTGGGTCCAAAAAACGAACCCAACCGCCGTGGGGACCATACCCTAAGGGGATGTTTTGTTTCAGGGGCCACAATCGAAAAATTTGTACAGTATCTGCTTCGGAGGTTCCGTTCAGAATGTTCGGAATCTCCGGCGCAGAGGTGAGACCGGAAGCCTGAGATCAGTTTCAGAGCGCTATTTTTAAATTTTTTTGGGTCATGGGGAAAAACTTAAATCAAATTATTTTCTTATTATAAAACACAAAAAATGTAATTTTTTTTTCCCCATCATAGATTTTTTTAAAATTTTTTTTGGGAAAAAACCTTTTAAAACACACTCAAATTTAAAGGGCATTGTAAAAATATGAATAGAAAAAACACAGCTTAAAACCCAAATTGTGAAAGGGCCAGGTACGGGAAAAAAGTCAGCTTATGAAAAAGTTTACTTTTAAAACCCTTTCACAGGACCCTTTGCAGAAAAAATCTGGGTTGAGACAATTTAAAACCCCGGGGAAAAAGGGAAAGGGAGCTTGGCCCAGAAAAGACTTGTTAGGGACTCAGTAATGGGGTTTGGTGTGTTTTAAAACAGACTAAGACACACAACTAAAAGAAAAAGAGAAACAAAAAAAAAAAAAAAAAAGGAATAAAATTCAAAAAAATTGGGAAAAGGGGGGGGGGAGGGGGAACCAGCCCGGCAGGGCCCAGGGAAAAGTCCCAAACCCCTTTAAAAGACGAAAAAGAAGGGGGGCTAAACGCAAAAGGGGGGCCCAATGGCAAAAAAATTTAAAAAGGGCTTAAATTTCCGGGAGATAAACGGGTTATCCCCGCCCGGGCCCCCAAAGGGTACCCAAAACCCCATTGCGCCCTTTCTTAAAAAACGTGAAATCGTTCTTCCATTCAAAATTTGTCGATGGGGCCCCTCGTCTACCCATTTGACAATAAAGGGGGGAGTAGTTTGTCCCCGGGGGGGCCTTTTTTGGGATTGGACCCGTTTTTGCGGCTTGTAACAGGGGGCCTAACTAGAGATTTTTTTATAGGAGATTCGAAAAAAAAATTATAATAAAAAAGAGTTGGGCCTTGGGGGGAGCCCGGGAAATTAAAAAATGCCCGGTACAATCCGTAGGGGGCCCTTTAAAAAAATTCCCTCAAAAAATTTCCCTTTAAAAAACTGGACCCCCCCCATAAAGGGAGAAAATGGTACACCCCCTTTTTAAAAACGCCCAAAAAAGGTGTCGGGGGGTTTTGGGGGAACCCTTTTTTGGGAAAGCGGGGACCGGCACCCTGTACCACTAGTCAAAATTTAAAAAATAGTCTCTTGCGTTTGCAAGTAGGGGAAGCTTTATGCGTAAGATAAAAGCATTCTGCCTTTGCTCCTCCGAAATGTCTGTTGAAATTTTCCCCTCCCCCACCCAAACAAAATTGGGAAAAGGAGGAGGATCATTAGCCGGATGGACCAGCCAATGATAAATCAACGAAACTAGGTGTTTAGGGGGGTTTGGGGACTTCTTTAAAAAGTTCTAAAAAGGGGGGAATGGCTTTTTGGGGGACAAATAAAAGGTTCCCAAAATAGTGGGTTAAAAAGTTTTAAAGGGTGCAGGTATTCAAAAGGGTTTCCCAAAGGGGAGGGGGGACAACCTTTTATGATGTGGATAAGAAAGTAAAACGTCCTTTTTCCCTGGTTATGGTTTTTTAAAGGCAGCAAATTTTAAAATGCCCAAAAATTTGGTTTTCCCTGAGGACCACGGGGGGAACGCGGGATTACCCGAGAGGGGAAACTTTTCCCCGGGTTTGGTCCATTTAACTTCTGGGAAGTACGAGTTTCCGTATTATGGTGGGGGGTATGGGGGGGGGTTAAGGGGGAAATGGTAGGGGGCCCAGAGAAAAAGGGAAAACCCCTACCCCAGGGGGAGAGAAATTTTGTGATTCCCGGGACTTAGCGCCCTGGGCAATATATCCCCACAGTTTTTTTTGTGGGTTGTGTACTAGATCTAAAAAAACGTGCTGTGCAGCAGCCTGGTAGTAGAGTCTGCAGTCGGGGAAGACCCTCCTCCCTCCCCCTTTGGGGGCCGCGTCAACAACTTTTCCCCCTGATTTGGGTGGGCCCAGTTTGCCAAATAAAAATTTTTTAAAAGCAGCGCTAAAAATTGGACCCAAAATGGGCTGGAAAGAAACCCAGGGACGTCTGGTTTAAGTAAAAAAATTTTTAGGGAGGTTGCCCCTTCTTCAGAATTTTTCTTCTCCCAAACCAAGAAAACCCCTTTTGGGCCCCCTTCCCTTCAGGGGAAATTGATTATATTCCGTTTAAAGGGGAAAAAAAGGTTGAATAAAATTTTTAATGCGAAGGATTAAAAGGGGATTTTGGTCCCCAAAAATAAGAGTTTCCCATTCTGTGTCCGGAGAAGGGAAAAATTTGGTTTAAGGGCGGGGACTGCGTTAAATCAAGGGTTACGTTAAAAAGCTTAAAGTTTTTAGTGTAGTTGATTTTTTTGTTGGACCACGCGCTAAAAGCGTCGTTCAGACTTTAAAGGGGGGGGCGTGTACGTGAGGGTTAGAAAAAGTATATCGGGGAGTCATCAGAAAAGGGGCCGAGCTTTTAAAATTCCCGCTCTCATCACCCCCCCAAATTGTGTCCGGATTTTTTCGTATGGGGCATAAAAACGGGTTTGTTCATAAACCAAAACTTTACTTTGGGGGGGAAAGGGGGCACCCCTGCCTGTGCCATTTTGTATTTAAAATTTTGCCCGAAAGGGAGCCATTGATTTTAAAACCTTAGGGGAAAGGGGTTTTTGGGTACGGGGCGAGAATTTTCCTGTTTTTTTGGGGGCCAAGCCTATTTTGTTCAAGAGTAGGGACGGGTTTTTTCCCTTGGGGTTTCCTGTCAAACGCTTTTTCGCGTCGAGGGACAGGACCTTCAGGGGGCCCCCCCTGCTGTGGGATTTGGTTTATTTTCTAGGGTTTTTAAAGGGTTTTTTACCCCGGGCCTTTTTTCGTCCCGGAAAAAAGCCCCCTGGTCTGGGTAAATCGGGGGGGGAAAGATACGGATTCAAACGGTTTGCTAAAATTTTTAGAGTTTTTTTAAAGGGTAAACATTTAAAAGAGGGGGGGGGCCCTATAATCCCGAAACCCCTGGGGGGTCTTTCCCTGCTTTAGGAAGAACAAAAATTTTGGGGCCCAAAGTAAAAAACCCCCCCCTCGGGAAAAAAGGGAGGGGGGGGCCGAGATACTTTTAAAAAGTCCTAAGAAAAAAATGGGGGAGGGAAAGGGGCGGGGAGTTTTTTTTAAAAAAAAAAACATTTGTGAACCCGTCAGGCCCAGGGCTCTTTCCATCGGGAGTTTCCTTTAAAAAACAGCCTCCAAAATCCGCCCCCGAGAAGGTCCCTTTAAAACTTGGATAACTTCAGATGGAGGGGCCTAAAAAAGGAGGAAAGGGGGGTTTTGGGCCTAGGTTGGGGTGGAGAGGGGGGGGGGAAAGGGGGAATTTTTTTGTTTAGAGTAAAAAGGAAACTTAAACTCAGCCCCAATTCCTCAGGGTTTTGTGCAATCCGACCCCAGTGCTGTTTTTTTAATAGGGTTAAAAGATGCGCCCGTTTTCTCCTGGTGGCCCTGGAAAAAGACGTCCCCTTTTTTTCCTTTTTATAGGGGTTTTTCTCCGGCGGCGAAGAAAAATTGCCCCCAAAAGGCGTCGAGCAAACCCACGAAATTCAAACCGAGGGGCCCCCAGGAATTTTGCAGCACACCCCTTTGAAGTGGTTGGGTTTTGTTGGACCTCCAAAACCGCCCCCCTTCGGAGGGCTTTCAAAAATGCAGCCAACGGGCCTTCTTAAGACGGCGCGTGTTTTAAACAGAATGTGTATGACGCATTTGGGGCTTCCCATTGGAAAATAAGTTTTTTGGGTTTAGTCATGATATGATCCCCCAGGAAATGTTTGATGGTCGTTTCAAACCGCCCGGGCACACCGTGTCCGTAACAGAGACTATTTTAACCCCCAGATCTGTGCTTTTTGAAAACCATATTTGGGGGGTAGGGGAGAGATGGGGCACTGGCGCGTGATCGAAACCCTACAACCCCTTCTTGGAAGAGGATTTCAAAACCCGGGGGAAGGGGTGGGTTGGGGGCTTGGGTAATCAATTTCGGGGCTGTATGAATTTGTGTGGCGTAGAGAAAACGTATAATTTTTATCGATGGGGGTTGCAGCCGCCAAAAAAAAAAAAACCACCCAATTTAAAATTTCAAAAAAGCTCCTTTTTTCCCTTTTTAATGCTTTTGGGAAAAAGAGGGAAAAGGTCCTGTGGAGTTGTCCAAATTTTGGAATTTAAATGTGGGGATTTAAATAAAGCAGGGAAAAGGAAAAGTTTTTTGTGCGGGAGGTATGCAATTTCTCGGGTCCAAAGAAAAAAATTTTCCGACCCTTGGGTTAGGGGCTTTTAAAAGTTCAAAATCGTAAAAATTTGTCCCCTTAATGGGGAAAATATTAAATTAGGTTTCCGCCCCTTCCCTTACCTTTTACACTGTTCCATCGATGTGACAAAGATTTATGAATGGCAATGGTTTCAACCCCTTTCTTTTGGAATTTCGGAAAATTTGCAAAAAGTACCAGTGCGAAAAAAATTTTTTTTCTTATCAACCCGGGGGATTAGGGAAAATTTTTAAATGGTTTCTTGAAAACAAGCTATTTGCGTTTTTTGACGTTTTAAATTTATATTGGGCTTGGGGGCCCTTTTTAGGCGCATTAAGCCCTTTGCGTTATAAGAAACTATATTAAGATCCCCCCTTTAAAAAGGGAGGGCCCCCCAATGGGGATGCGCCCCCGCTCCCGGCCCACCCGGGAAGGGGGAAAAGAGAAAAAGGGGGGTTTAAAAAAAAAAAAAAAAGGGGGGGGGGGGAAGGTTTTTGGGGGGAGGGAACAAAAAAATTTCCAAACCCGTTTCAAAAACAAAAAAACAAAAAAAAAGCAGGAGGAAAAAGTCCCCCCCCATCAAAAATATTTGGAAAAACCTAAAAGGAAAACCAGGGGGAAACCACCAAACCAAAAAAAGCGGTTTAAGAGGGAAAACCCCAAACCCCATGTGGGGAAAGTGTAAGAAGGGCAAAACTCCAGGGCAGCCCCTGTACCTCCCCAAAAAGAATAAGGCAACAGAAACCGGATATTATAAAACTTATATCTTATGGGAAAACCATGGGGGGAGAGAAAGGTGATTCCCCAACATAAAAAAAGGGGGGTGGGTTTACCAGTTTTTTTTGGGGGGGGCCCTTTTGTAAGAGGGCCTCAAAAAAAAAAAAAGGACAAAAAAAAAAGTTCCCTTTACCCGGGGGTATCAATGACCTTCAAAGGGACCAAAAAAGCGGCATCGATGGGGTACCACAGAAATCAGGTTAAAGTTTGTAGGGTTACGAGGCGATTTTTGGGTTCCCGGGGCTATGCGGAAAAGGCCCTTTCCCGGGGCAGTTTCGGGGGGTCGGAAAAAAGGGCCGAGTAAAACTGCGGCCTGTTCCCCCGGGGGAGCTAGGGGGGCCATTTGACAGCGAGACATCAGGAAAATTTGTAAGTCCTCAGGAAGCAGGACATCCTCGGAGAGCGCGGGTGGGGAAAAATTTTCCCCCTTGGAGCGTTTAGGGCAAAATGGGAAAACCCCCACGGTAAAGGGGAAATTTTTCTTTCCCGTAGCACAGCAAAGGGGTAGGTTTTTAGCATTGCTGCTGGCTTGAGTGTGTCGGGAGATTTGGGGGGAAAACTTTTTTCGGATGATCCCCTTTAAAAAAGAAAAGGGGGTCTATGTGTTCTGGGCCCCCGTAAAATTTCCTCTTTGAGCACAAAAAAAAAGAATACGGACAAATATGTCCCCCCCCTTGGGGGATGAGGGTCGTTGCTGGGTGGGGGGCAGGCTCTATTTGGGAATTTTAATTTTGTTTTTAATTTAACCTCTATACCTTTAAATATAGGGTTTTAAAGGGGTTTTACTAATAAAAATTAGTTTTTTGTGTTTATAGGGTTAAAATAAAGTATAGAGGTTAAGTGTTATACCTAATAAAAGTCACGTTTTGTGTTTTATAGATAGAGAATGTTTGGTTTTTTTGCCTATGGGGAAAATTTTGTAAATTTTAGTGATCAGAAGTCCTTCTGTTTTCTTGTGGATTCCATTTTTTTTTTGGGGAATATTTGCGTTTCAGGGGGACCCCAGCGGGGCTGATGGACCCTTTTCACAAAATGGGTCCGTAGGTTTCCGCTGTGGTGTCCCGTTTTGTTGTCTGTAGGGCGTTTTTCTTTCCCTTTTTCCAAGGGGTGGAGATTTTTGAACGGGAAGGGTTTTGATGCAAATGTGAGCCGGGGCCCAACATTGTATGGCGGGGGTGATTTTTCCCCTCCCCATGTTGAAAAATATCTGCTGGCTGCCCGGCCGCTGCATGCCGATTTAAGGAGTTGTCTCCCCTTTAGGTTTTTTAGGAATGCCTGGGAAAGAAAAAAAATTGTCACTTCCTGGTTCAGACTGACCTC